>JAOPTO010000900.1:0-67743 GCA_033822845.1 Tetrapedia diversipes
CACCATTGGCTGAAACATCCACAAATGTGCCCCGCATAGGCGTACGAAAACTTCCAGGAAAACTGGAAAGAGTTTGCGTGGTGTGCAGCAGAAAGGATGGTGGTCCAAAAAGAAAATCACGCACAATTTGCAATAGGTGCAATAAAGGATTACATGGAGTGTGCATTAGTAGCCACGAATGCTAAATAAATTATTTGTGTGAGTTACAATAACAAAATTTTACACATTTACTATATTTACATATAAGATAATTAAAATTCTAATGGACAATAATAATCGGTTTGGTTTCTCTGTAAAACAAAAGAAACAACAATTAAAGTTTATTATTGTCACTCTTGCTTCACTTAAATAACCTTATTATATGTTTATTGGTTCACTATTATTATTACTATTGTCCAAATTCCGAATCTGCTGATCATCTTCTCTATTGTTCCATCTGGCGTGGTTAATTGGAAGGCGCGCGTAATATATGGAGCGCGGCAAGTTTAAATAAAGAAAGTACTTTCTTTACATCTCCCCCTCCCACCGTGAAAATTCTTATGGGAATTTTTTGTTAGCTATTGATTCTGCTGGTATTAATTTTGTTATGTGGAATAGTCCTGTTTCTTCATTTCTTTTTCCTGTTTCAATTTTAAATATGGTATTTGATATTTTCTCTGTTATTTTGAAAGGTCCAATCCTGAGTTCATCTAATTTTTTTCTGTTTAATTTATTTCCGTTTTCAATGTATACGAAGTCGCCTGCATTGAATCCATTTTCTTTTCTGTTTTTGTCAAATAGTTTTTTATTATATTCGTGTGATTTTATAGTGTTTTCTAGTGCTATTTTTCTATCTTTTTTCCAATCTTCTGCATTTTTATGTTCTTTTAAATCCTCGGGTAGCATATTTGTATTAGTTCCATCTAATAGATATTTTGGTGTAAAACCTGTTACTGAGTGTTCTGTTATGTTATATCTGTCAACACATTCTCTTGCTATTGTTGTCCAAGCTTTTTTTTCTGTGGATTCATTGATTCTGCATCTTATCTTATTAACTATTGTTTGGTTTAATCTTTCGTTGAGGCCATTTGAAAAAGGTGCATTTAATGCTGTGTAAATAAGTCTGATATTTTGTTCTTCTAAAAATTTTTTGAAATCCTTAGAGTTGAGTCCTGGATATTGATCTGTTAATATTGTATCTATTTTGCTTATTTTTAGTGTGTTTTGAACTATCTTTATAAAGTCGTTTGCAGCTTGGGTTTTTGAAGTATGTATGAATGCGTATCTTGTATAGTGATCAACCAAAAGATGGAGGTATCTTTTCGTTGATCTTTGACCACCAAACCCCCCGATCGTATCAATCGATACTATCTCAAATGGCTTTGTTGCTGGTCCTAATTGTGACATGAGTCCATATTTTGCTTGACCTCTAGATTTATTTCTTTTACAAATATCGCATGTTTTGCATATTTTCTGTATGTTCTCTATTAATCTTTTTGAAGTATAATATGGGCATATTCTGTTTATCAGTTGATTTATGCCAATATGACACCAATCTATATGTGTATTTCTTATTAATTCAATACTCATTTTCTCTGATAATACTATCTTCTTTTTATTCTTACTTTGTTTATAAATTATACCATATTCATCTATTGTTTTTTTCTTAAGTTCTTTTAATGCAATGTTTTCATCTTGATCTTTTTTTATCTCTTGAATTTTGATTGTATTTACTATCTTTAATGCTTCTTCCGTATTATCTATTGATTCCAATACCGGGTTCCTGCTAAGACAGTCTGCTTCAGTGTTGAGTTTCCCTGGTATGTATCTAATATTGAAATCAAATTGAGATAGGTAATATGTTAGATCACCTAACTCTTCGTCTGTTCTTGCTTTTATGTTGAGGTTTTGTAAAGGTTTATGGTCCGAATACACTTCAAATTTTCTTCCAATCAACCAGTGGTCCCAATATTTTACTGCTTCTTTTATTGCCAGGCATTCCAAATATATAGCCTTTTTTCTTTTTTGCGTCTCGTTTAATTTTTTTGAGAAATAGGCTACTGGTTTTTCCTTTCCATTTTGTTGTATTTGTTTCAGTATTGCGCCTATACCTTCTATTGAAGCATCTGTATATATCTTAATAGGCAAATCTTTATCAAATATTTCTAGCACTGGTTGAGAGCATAATAATCTTTTTATTTCTGTAAATGATTTTTCACAATCCACAGACCAATTAAATTTTACATCTTTTCTCAACAATCTATGCAATGGATCTAGTATTGTTGAGATTTTCGGGATGTATTCGTGATAAAAATTTATTTTACCTAGAAATTGTCTGATATTCTTCTGTGTTTTTGGGGTAGGAAAATTATGTATTGATACTAAGTTGTCTTTGACTGGTCTTACTGTGTTATTTTCTATTATATGTCCGAGATATTTGATTGATTTGGATGCGAACGTGCATTTTTTTAATTTCAATCTGAAGCCTTCTTTTATTATGGCTTGTAGGACTTGTTTTATATGCATGATATGATCTTCAAAAGTTTGTGAAAATATCAATATATCATCTATGTAATTTTCCGTGAAGTTCTTAAGATTATTTTTTCTTAGTATACTTGATAAAATTCTTTGGAAGATTGCTGGTGCTGTTTTTAGACCAAATGGTAGACAAGTCCATTGATAGTGTCCCTCTTGAGTTATAAAGCCTGTTTTATTCCTATCTTCTATCCTTAGTGGTATTGACCAAAATGCTGAATTAATGTCCAGTGATGTAAAATATTTACAGTTTCTAGCTTTAATAATTAGGTCATCAATTAGCGGAAAAGGTTGAGCTTGGGGTGTCACAATTTTATTTAGATCTCTGAAATCAATGCATAATCTAGTCTTTCCTTCACCTTTTTTTAATGCTAGGGTCACTGGTGCAGCAAATGGGCTATATGACTCTTCAATTAAATTTTTTTCTAATAGTTTTGCCACTTGCTGTTCTATTTCTTTCCTGTCTTCAATTGTACATTTATATGGTCTTTTTGCACAAAATTTATCCACTAAGAGATCTATTCTTGCTTCATACTCTTTTACAGTTCCTATATCATATTTGTCTTTGGCAAATATTGTTTTATATTCTTCTAGCAATTGTTCTATTTTGATTTTTTTCTTATCATCTAAATGATTTAAATCTATTTCAAAATCTTTTTCTTTAATGTGTTCATTAAAATTTATTTCTATCACATCTTCTCTTTGCGATTGTTTTTGGCTTATATTTAGATTTTCATCTTGCCTTAGTTTAAATTCTTTTATTACATCTAAGCCTATCAAAAAATCATGGAAGTCCTCATTTTCTACAATAAACACGTCTACTTCTTTTTCAATATTGAAAATTTTTAATTTTATCCTTGTTAATCCTTTTGTGATTGATACACCACTAATTGTTTTTAATTGTATTTTGTTCTTATCTTTATTATTATTTATAGTTCTTATTAATTTTTTATTAATCAATGAAACTTGAGATCCTGAGTCATAGATCCCTTCTATTTTTATTTTATCTTCCAATACAATGTTTAATTTAATTAGTGGTGTGTTTATTCGTTTTTTGTTTCCTCATACATTTTTACATCTAGGATAGAATTGTTATTTACTTTTTTTGTTGTAGTGTTTTTTTCTCTATTTTCTTCATTTCTCTTAAACCAACATTTTTCACTAGGGTGATATCTCACACCTTTACCCAAATCTTCACAAGTCTTACAAGGTTTCTTTTCTTCATATTTTTTTTGAGAGTCTAATGTAAATTTCTTTTGAAAATTTTTTTTGTTCACTAGACATTCAAGTTTTCTCAATTCATTACATAAGTCTGTTGTTTCTTTTAATTCTGCCTTATCAATTTTATTCAGTATAAATTCTGGTAACCCTACTGCTATTAATGCTATAAGTGACTTAATATCCATATCTTTATTAAAATCTATTAAAAGTTTTTCTTTTTTCATAGCATAATCTATTAGCGATCCTTCTCGGTATTTAAATGATAGTGCATAAGTAACATTATTCCATCCACTATCTGTAAAGCATTCTAGAAATCTTTTTTTCCATTCTGACCATCCAGCATTTACTGTTAATCTTATGGTTGTAGAAGAGTGCCAATCTAAACTTGCCTTATCCAAAAATAATTTCAATAATTCAATTTTGTCCTCATTTTTTTTTACTTGAAATCTAGAGCACTCTTTTTCAAAGCATTCCATCCACTGTTTAGCATTAGTGTTTTTGCTTGAAAATTTTTCTATCAGAAGTTTTTCTGATATTTGTTTTAAGTTTATTTCTTTATCTTTATTTTGTGTTGTTTCTATCAGTTTTTCTAATATCTCTTTTAGATTATGATCTTGTGTTTTGTTTGTATTCTCTTCATTTATTTCCTCTAAATATTCATCTTTAAATTGTAAATTTCCATCTTCATCTATGTATGTCTTCTCTAATTCTTTTGTCATTGTGATCCATAATTTTCTTACCTGATTTCTTTTCTTTAATGAATTAACTAGTTTTGTGTAATTGTTTGTTTTTCTCAATTCTATGTGATCTACCATATATCTAAATTCTTCTGGCAGTATATATCTCTTTCCATCCTCTGTACAAATTGAGGTTATGGCAATTGTATTTGTTTTAGTATCTTTTGGTGAAGCCACTACCGTAAATTCAAACTGTAATTTCGACATCATAAACAAATTGTTGTTTTATAAGATAATTAAAATTCTAATGGACAATAATAATCGGTTTGGTTTCTCTGTAAAACAAAAGAAACAACAATTAAAGTTTATTATTGTCACTCTTGCTTCACTTAAATAACCTTATTATCTGTTTATTGGTTCACTATTATTATTACTATTGTCCAAATTCCGAATCTGCTGATCATCTTCTCTGTTGTTCCATCTGGCGTGGTTAATTGGAAGGCGCGCGTAATATATGGAGCGCGGCAAGTTTAAATAAAGAAAGTACTTTCTTTACAAATATAAATATTTATGTTATTATAATGAAGTATTATGCAAAATTATATCACAAATATATTTACGACAACATAATTTTGTTTCAGCAATGTTATATTACGTATAACAATTACATATTTCGGAAGAGATAATCCGCCCGGCGCTCACCATGTACCTTCGAGTTATCTTTTATTTTTGTTATGTAATATTGTTTATCTTGTTACAAAATACATTGGAAATGCAAAGTATATACTTCTTAATAATTGGTCCATATAAAATTATGATAAAAAGATGACTTTTTGTATATGCAAATACATTTTGTAAGAGAGAACTCAACTTTTGCTATTTTTATGAACATTTATACCTTTGTTATTTATATAATTTTTAATGAGTAGAGAAAAACTAGTGTCATTGTTTTGTTCTCTATTTCATCCTTAGTACACTGCTTTTTGAATCATGTAAATATTGTTTCTCGTTTGGTTTTTATGAGCATTTTCTCAAACCCTAGTAAAACTGTGAAATTCGGCCGGTTATTCTCGCATAGGCACCTCTTTTTCGCCCGGCACTAAAAGGGTTAACCCTGAAATTCTGAATCTGATAGAAGTATTTAATAAATCTTTGTGGGAATGTAGATCGTAATAGTATACGTATAAATTAATCTCTTCTTTTCATCTAAATGCCATTTTAAAGGGGTAAAACCAGCGTTGAAGTTTTTGAATCTTCTCTCACTTTTTAAAGATAACTTTGTAATGATACTTGAAGCAAAACCTTACAAACAGAAAATGTTTAATTTTTAATACTCTATCGCCCTGTCATAAAAGAGAAACATAGAAAAGCTTGTATTCAAAGAGTGAAAAATCGCTGAAACTTTGAGATTCGTTATTAGCTTCCTTAAAAGATATTTTGCCGCCAAAAAATTGCTCCACACAGGACACACCATGCTCTGTACACACATAAAGTTTCATTGAAATCAGAATTTCAGAAGTGGATTAATTTCCTTATAATACAGTGTACGAATACTTTTTGGAGCCACTACTGTATATCCATTTGTATCTGGTCCTTCTTCCGATGATTCTTAGCTGGATGATTCCTCTTCAGATTTTTTGCTACGAATATCTTCCTGGTCGTCTTCAGTGTCGTCATGCATTTTTGAGAAATTAATTTCATTTTCCGTTTCATGATACAAATTGTTTTTGTTTACTCTATCTGGAAACACAACATCACGACTGATTTTGATGCGATTTGTTTTTGGGTGCAATAAACGAAACGCTTTTGACTCATTGGAGTATCCGACAAATATAAACTTCTCGGCCTTATCGTTTAACTTCTTTCTTTGTTTCTTGTGAACATATACGTAGGCACTGCGACCGAAAATATGTAAATTTCCTACATCTGGCCTTTTTGAAAACCTTAATTCATATGGGGTTTGATTCGTTGCCCTTGTCGGTAATCTATTTTGTAAATAGTTAGCCGCATTTATAGCTTCGCCCCAATACCTTTGTCTGAATTAGCATCGAGCAGCATGCATCCTGCCATTTCAAGTAGCGAGCGATTTTTCCTTTCCGCAACGCCGTTCTGCTGTTGTCAATAGGCAGCCGTATATTGGACTCGAATCCCTTCCTGCTTTAAGTAACTCTTTAAATCCTCATTTACATATTCTGTCCCTCGGTCCGACCTTATTATCTTCGGATTCTTTTGAAATTGTGTCTTTGTCATTTCTATAAATTCTTTTATATGCTTAGATGTTTCGTTTTTATGGCTCATGGGATATATTATCGAGAAACGAGAATAATCATCAATAATTGACAAAATGTGCCTTACTGCCCGGTGTTACCGCGTGCATAGGACCGCATACGTCCGTATGTATTAAATCTAGAATTGAACTTGTTTTACTTCTGGATTCTTTTGGGAACGGCAGTGTAGCCATTTTTCCTTTGACACAGTATTCACAGATAATTTGCTGCCCACAATCTTTAATTTTTATACCTGAGGCTAGATTTTTATTCGCTAAAAACTTTATAGCATCCAAATTCCTATGCCCAAATCGTCGGTGCCAGGTATGTTGACAAACCTATCTATGTCCTTTATTTATGGGTACACTTACAGTATAAACTTTTTCAACTGTGCTCTCCTTATACAGTTCTGGAGACAATTTGGCCACTGCTCGTAATTTCCCATCTTTTGTGATTTTGTATTCCTGTTCTTCGAACGTTAATTTATATCCGTCGCTCACCAATTTCTTTACGGATAATAATTTTGAATTAATAAGCGTCACGTACAACACGTCACACACTTTCAATTCGGAGACCGCACCAGAGTCCACTGTACAGTTTATTGTCCCGAAACCGATCCCTTGCACTTTAGCGGCTTTCCTTTCATTCGCAAGGCACACTTATCCCGTTCTTCCCGTGTCGAATTCTTGAGAGAAGCTCTTCATACTTGCCATGTGGCTTGTTGCAGCAGAATCGACTATCCAACTGAGTAGGTTTTTATTTAATTGCATTCCGGCTTTACAGCTTGTCTCTTCAGGATTTTATATCGTACTTTTTGCGTAAAAACAATAATAATTAGAAGAATTTTTTCCATATACTGTGTTTACTTTTTCCTTTTTGTCTTTCCAGGACTGATACTTTGTATATTCATTTTTAAAACGTCCAGATTTTTTACAAAAATAACAGGTTCTTTTTGACTGAAAATCGCTATTTCCTTTAAATTGCGTCTTTATTACTACTTTCGCAGTTGGTATATGCTCCCTTGTATCCTTTTTACGTCTGTTGAACTCGTCGATTAACCCTTTTGCTACGGCAGTGTCTTCCGTAGGAGCGTCACTGCTGTACGGGCCCGCGTGCCGCCGAAGTAGCGCCACTGAACGGACCACTGCGCCGCAAAGTATGCATATTGTACTTAGGTAAAGTTTTGTTCCGACGCATATCTTTCTGTGCAGACTTGCCATTCTCCGGATCGTACGATACTTTAAGTGTTACACAACAACATATTTTAAGGTTTTCCAATTATTATATCAATAAAAATATATTTAAGAATTCTCAATTACACTTTACAATATCAAATTAAAATTTTCAATAATTTAATTCAGTGTGATAAATCTCAAATGATCTGAGATATCTCGCTGCTATCCTTAGCTTACGTCACTATCGAATGTTTGAAGATATCTCGCTGATATCTCCAGCTTATAATACCACCATTGTCTCTATTATTATTAACTAAGGACCGAACAAAATTACATGCTAATATTTCACTTGTTTTAAACAAATACGAATCAACCAGAGAATGAGACAAATGCCATCGATGTGCATTATGCCTAAAGATAAAAATATCGCAGCGCTCATGGTCAAGTGGTATCGAACTGACGTCAGTACACACAGGATGTCGCGCGGATGTCGCCTATAGGCGACGCTCGTACACACAGGACGTCGCGCGGATGTCGCCTATAGGCGACACTCGTAGCGAAAGGGTTAATTTACATTTTACGAGATTCAGTGTGAAATCCTCTTAGGGTCTGTTTTCCAATGCTGTGACTAGAGTCTCATATGACTCTTGGAGACTACCGAGTAACATAGCGGCTATTAAATTATCCGGGATATCCTGTCCGAGTGCGATTAATTTGTCATAACATCCCGTCAGTGTGGTAATGTGCTGTTCCATATCACCATTTTCCTTCATTACCGTACGGCACAAACGCTTTAACAAAATCACTTTATTTGTTAAGGTCACTCTTTTGGTATTATTGCTTGAAGAAATCGCAAGTTTCGCGTGCTGTTTTTGCTTTCCTTATATGCTGAAACTGATCGTCCTTGACGAAGAATCCGATTGTAGCTCGTGCTTCATCATCTTTAAGCTTCCACGCAGCGTTCACTGGTTCCGGTTTATTTTCCGTTATCGCTTCCCACAATTTACCTGTATTAACAATAGTTCCTGTTTGTAACTCCATACCGAATAGTTTCCATTGTTTAGCTTCTGAATTGCAAACTGAGCACTATTTGTACTGCAAGACATTTTTATTCACCTTATTGTTCCTTAGTTCACAAATAAACAAAAAATTTTAACTGAATTCATTATCCTTATTCACTTTATTCACTATTCTTAATTTACTTTAATCCGTTTAATCACCATTCACTAACCCTGGGCCCATAACCTGTTGTAGATTTAAGGTTGAAAATAAGCAATTTACACGTATTTAGAAAAATAGTGACTTAATTACGAAATACAATACAAGTGAAAAACCGTTATGAATGCGTTTTGCTCGGGATCTGGAAGAAAACTGGAGAGCCAATGAAAAAAGGACTGTTAGTCCGTTGCAGCCCTCAAAACTGTTTATGTTGACCCCTTTTTTTCACGTGGAGCAAATTTTCCAAAGATACCCAACCACCCTGAAGGGGGCAGCTAAGTTATGTGTGATTTTTACCCACTAAAACTTCCACGGTGGCCATCTACCGCGATTGGGGAAGCACCGGGAACTCTATAAGGACGCGTCTAGTACTTCATCAGCGCTATGTCTCACGAGAGACCCTATCTAGTAGAGGCAAACGGTGCACCCCGCAAACTTATCCTAGTTAAAACTTTATTTACATAAACTCTTAAACCTAGTTACATTTTAATTACAATTTATACTTAACCTAGTGATAAAGCTAAGCTAACTAGCGCCGTACGGCCACAGTACGACGCCATCCGCATACGGAGGAAGCGGTGCAATGCTCTTTCGGTCCCTCACCCGGGCAGCTGCTTCCCCTGGCATAACCGCTGTGAAAAGGAGAGCGTGAGATACTCCCGGAAGCCCTACCAAACGCAATATTTAAGGGGCCGCGCGGCGGCGCTAACGACGCCGACCGCCTCTTCCGCTTATCGGTCGCGATCGCTCGCGCTCACGCTCCACGTCGTCCTTCTAGAGCATAACGTGCTCGCAGAAGAAGACTACCGCATTCCTATTTGATTCGTGTTCGAGCATCGACCGCTAGTGATAAGTCCTCTCCGACACATCTTCGCAATGCACGCCCCTCGCTGGGCCATGTTGGACACTCCTCCAGCGTGTGCTGGGCCGCGTCTACCTCTTCGCCACAGTGGTGGCATTTCGGGGATTCCTATCATCCAATCCGATGCAGCTACACGCCGAAGCAACCATGCCCAGCGAGCACCTCTGTCATCCTGTAAGTCAGACGGCGCCTACAATACGCCGCCCTGGTTCAGCTAGTTGCCTCTTCTAAACGGTCAAGGCCTGTTGCCGCGCCTAGCGCTTCGCCTCCTCGATTTCTGTGGCCTGGGACAACGGGTCGAGCGCATTCCGACGAAGGGTGCTGACCGAGCGGTAAACAGCCCCGGCCTCCCCCGCCAGAAGTTCCAACGGTAGGAAACCCTCCAGCGTCATCGCCGCTCCGTGAGAGATTGTTCTATACCCTCGAACAATCCTGATGGCCGTTATTCTCTCGAGTCGACGTAGTTTGTCACGGCTACGCCGATTGGCTATCAGATAGAGCATTATTGAATGGACGACCCTAGCGTACAGGTGACGAACCCCCTCGCCCGAACCTCCCAGGTTCGGAAGGAGTCGGCCTAGCGCGGCTGCGACTCTTTCCACCCGGGGAACCAACGTGTCGATGTGATCTTCGAAGCGCCAGTCGCTGTCTATGATGAGCCCCAGGTACTTCATGGAATGGCTCATCTCGACCCTCGTCCGACCCACGCGCAACCACGTTTGTGGTGGGATCCCGCGTCGAGCCTGGTTGTAGATCCAGGTCGCCTCGGTCTTCTGTGGGGTCACGCATAGCTCGATCCTCTTAATTCTTCTGATGATGGACGCAACCCCGCATTCGCAAAGGCGGAGTGTCCTCCTGAAGTCTTCCCCCACAACCAGTACCAACGTGTCGTCCGCGTAACACGTGATGGGAGCCGGCCCGTAGTACTTCGCCGTATGCGAGATTCTACAGGATGGGCCCCAGCACCGATTCCTGCGCAACTCCGCACAAGGTCTCCCTCTCGACCAACTGTTCGTCGCTGGTGGTGTAGCATACCCACCTGTCCGACAGATATGCCCCTATTATTCGCCTCAGGTACGGGGGTACCCTGTGACGAACCAGGGATTTCTTGATGGCCCCCCCATGGCAGGTCCGCGATTGATAATCCGCAGATCGAACTCCTCAGCCCTCTCCAAGAAACAACGACCTCTGCCGTCCGTGCTAGGGGAACCCCACGCACACGCATGCACATTGAAGTCCCCCATTACTAGCACTGGACGAGGCAGGAATCGGGTGATGCACCTTCCTATCCTGCCCAGATGAACGTTAAACTCACCGAGGCCGCAACTTGGGGAGATGTAGCACCCCACCACCACGATGTTGCCCCACTGGACCGCAACAAACCCCTCGTGGATTTCTGCCGTTGAAATCGCGGGGGAACCCGGAACACTCTGGTGTGCTATTGCCACGGAGCCGCGCGAGTCCACCGTCCATGACGGGTGATCCGGAACAGCGTGCGGCTTTGCGACAATGGCCAGTCCAACCCGCCACTCGCGCGTGGTCTGTATTAGCAGATCCTGTGCAGCGCGCGAGTGATTGGCGTTAGTTTGAAGGAGGTTGGAAACGAATTTTAATCCGTCTCCATGACCTCCTCTGGACCTTTTACCGGTGCTATATCGCACGTGGTTTCCGTCGCTTTCGGTGGCTTGGTTGTTGGTGTTGGTGCTGTTGTGGGTGGCTTTCGTTTTGGTGCCACCGTGTTCCTACGCGGGTTTTTCGCGTATGCCTTGCCGCCAAGGCGATGCGCCGCGGGTCTTCCTAAGTCGGTGCATAACGGGCACCGTACGGGCCTCGAGCATTCGCTTGCCCGATGCCCCTCGCCACTACATCTATAGCAGCGGCCGCTGCGGTCTACGGTCTCTGTGCACCGCAGTATGGCGTGTCCTACTTCGAGGCAGCGGTGACACCGCAGCGGACGCTTTTCGAGAATTTCAATTCGCGCCGCGCACCAGCCTACCCGGATTCTCCGGTTCTTGTTGCGAGCCGCCATCTCTGCAAGGCACTGGGCCCACGCGGAACCAAGACCAGAGGGGGAGCTGCGAACGGCTCCCACCGTAATCTCGGCCACTGAACAGCCCCCGCACTCTGCCAGGGCAGCAGCTATCTCGTCAGGCCTTACGCTGTCTACGAGGTCCTTAACCCTTATCTCAGTAAGCTTCAAGGGCCTCGCGATCCGGACGCCGGTTCCAGCAAGGGTTTCCTTCATCCTCACGGCGAGGCTGTCCGCCTTGGCTGCGCGGTTGTCGCCGACGATCTCCAGAATTAGACCGCCGGTGATGGCCCTCCTTGGGCGCACCTCGCTGATCTGCAGGTCCTTGATGTTAATTTTCTACCTGGCGGCCACCAGGGTCTGCGCGTAGGTGCATACCGTGCCCTCTGGTATCGTCACCGCAACTGCCGCGGTGCGGGGCGGTCGGGGCGTTGTAGCTGTCCTCTTCTCTTCCCTCTTCCTTCCCTCCGCTTCCTTTGTTTTTGCCGCTTTTGCCGCTTTGATGGGTTGCGGGCCGACTTTTGCCTTTGGCTTTTTCTGGGTTTTCCCCACGGTTTCCTTGGCTGGTGGTTCCTTCACCTTCTCGGCTGTTTTTCGCTTTCGCGATGGCACTGTCTGCCACGCCTCTTCCTTACGTGGCAGGATCTCGCTCTGGCCAGACACCGCGGCCGTGGAGGAGCCTTGCTTTGCGGCTGCCGTCTTTTGCGGAGGGAGTTCCGCCTTCAGGGCCGCAAATCTGTCGTTCATCATATTTGTGATGATGTCCAGGACGTCCCTTGTAATCGGAGCTGCTGAGGCTGCATTACTGATGGGCACTCCGCGTCCATCCTCTGGTTTCTTGTCTCCCTTGGCATGACAGTGGGGCGTTTCTTCGACCAGGCTACGGTTTCCTTTAGCCGGGTTATTTCTTCTCGGAGCTCCTTCAGCCCCGTGCGCAACTGGAGGTTCTCCTTCTCCAGCCATTGCGCGTCACTGCTGGCGCTGGTGCGCTTCACCAGCTGGGTGACGGCTGCCGCCGTAGTCACAGCAGCCACGCGTAGCTGGCGGATGAATCGCCCCTGCAGGTTTTTCGACCCACAGGATACCTTCTCGACGGTCCGCATGTGCTCCAGTACGAGCCCACACAGACCGCCTGATGCCTGCTGCTGCGTATCCCGCAGGAGGTCTTCCTTTTTGGGGCGTGCCGCCTTTGATGCGCGCGAAAACCTCGTGCTCGGTATCTCGTCTTCGGAGGATGAATGCGATAGGACACATCACGCCCTCCGCTTCACGCCCCTCTGTGTCGCTCGTCTTCCCAAGACGACCGACCCCGAAGTGATCGACCCTCGCTAGTCGCTCCATCTTCGCTGTGCTCCGTGTGCGACCGTTCCACCCTTCGGTACCAGCATGCTCCATGGCTGATGTGGTCTGGCTTCCCGCCGACATCATGCCGTGGCGTACCCGCCGATCTTCCTTTAGTAAACGGGCATTTGGTTGCGCTTCAGTCGCCCGTCAGCGGCGGCCGTGCGGACGCGAGCGCTTGAACTGCCGCTCACGGCCACGTCGGCCAACGCCCAAGATGACGCCCAGTATGGCGGACGCCACCGCCTCAAAACAGTTTTTTGCAAATAACCGCACGCACACAACGCGGATTTGTCCAAAAACTTTCACAGACCGTTCCCCCCGCGATGCTACACACACGGGAATAACTGCGGTCACTGGACCGTCACCCCGACGCGAGATATTGTCACTCCGGATTCCGAACTGTCACTTCCGCCGCGTGGCGAAGGACGTGACCGACGAAATTCGGCGAATCTCGGCTAGCCGCTGTCCGATCCTCACAAAAACAATGTCACCAATGGCGCTAGTGGCTACGAACACTATTCACACAAACACGGATTTTTCCAATGCGAATTTCGCAGAAAAACATGGAACGTAACGCGGAGCGTCGTTTCAGCACGTGCGCATCCATGTGCCATCTTTTCGATCCCACTCTCCTGACAACCTTTTTTTTTTCTTTTTTTTTAAGAGGGGGAGAATGCATTTACGCACGCCGGGCTGCGTTGTTGGACGCCCGGCAGTGTGGGACTCTCATTTGAATACCCACTAAAAACCCCCTCTGTGTCACTCATCGCGCATATACGTCAAACGGTAATATGCGTATATGTTCAAAACAGTAGGTGGAATAATAAATAAATAAATATTAATAAATTATTAAATTAATTAATAAATAGACAACACACACACGCAAACACAATTGAACGTACACATCTGTCAATAAAATCTCGAAGCCCTGGAACCACCTGTTCGGTATTACATCAAGGCCCAAGGTTGTCATTGTCCTTAGATTAAGCACTATTGCTTCCTATATTTTATAACATGCAGTTCTTTTCTTCTAATCTCCTTAGCTCTTCTTTTGTAGTAATCGCGTCCTTTACATACGCGTGGACCACAGTTCTGCTTTCCTCATCCTTAAGCAGCCTACACAATGTGTGCGGCGTAAAAGCCCCGTGTACTATCTCAATGCTTTTACGCTGCGCACTCCAATTGTTGCATTTAAAGATGCTGTGCTTCGCATCGTCATTTTCCACACCACATAGTACGCACCTAAGGCTCACAACCTTTCAGATTTTGTGCAAATGGTGCCCAAAGGTGCCATGTCCCGTAAAGACTTGCGCCAAGTAGTAATCCATTACCCTTGGGCCCCAGGTCTTCCACTCATCTATTTCCGGAATAATTTCGAAGGTCCATCTACCATGTACGTCTGTTTTCCATTCTTCTTGCCATTTTTTTGAAGCCTCTGCAAATACAGTCCTCTTAATCGCAGCCTTATCTCCCTTCTTAAGAATCCTGTTATTTGTCTTCTCAAATATATCCCTGCTGGCCTGGAAATATAAATGGATCGGCAGTACACCCGCCAGGACGCAGACAGCGCATGCAGCAGCTGTTCTATAAGCCCTTACTACTCTCGCAAGAAATGTCTTTTGCACCGTTAGGAGTTTTCGCTTTACTGTGGCATAATTGGTTGCCTCCGCCCAGACCGGTGCAGCGTATGACATTATGGATTTTATCACCATATAATGTAGCATACGCGCACCGTATCCTCCGCCTTGTATCCTTGGCATAATGCGGATGAGCGCACCCGCAACCTTATGGGCTTTCAACGTGACCATCTCTGTATGGTACTTGAAAAACCAGTTGTCCTCAATGTATATACCCAAGTATTTGATAGCTTTCACCCTCCTAACGGTACATTCCGCAAAACGGATACCTAGGTTACCGTGGTATTTTCTACCAGTTAGCAGAAGCGCTTCTGTCTTTTCATGTGCAATCCTAAGTCCTTTGCCACACAGCCAGTGCTCGATCTTGATGAGCGCTAGCTCCGCCGTCCTTTGTACATCATTAAGATATTTATCGGTTACTATTAATGCGATGTCATCCGCATACCCCACGATCGCTACTTTGTTGTTCTCGCCAGTTTTCAGAAGTCCGTCATAAACTAGGTTCCACAGAAGCGGTCCAAGCACCGACCCCTGAGGAACACCAGCGGTAACTATAAAATGCTTTTCACGCACAAGCGTATCGACCACCAGTCTTCTGTCACTGAGATAGCTGTCCACTATTGCCTCAAGATACAAAGGCAACTTTCTATGTTGGAATTCTTCCGAGATATGCCTCCATTTAATCTCATTAAATGCATTACGCACATCGATCGTGATCATTAGGCAATGCTTACCCTGTTTCTTCGCCAGATCCCATCTGCTCATCACCTCCATGATCGCCTGGACAGTGCTTCTACCTTTCCTGAAACCATATTGGTTATCCGCAAGACCACAATTGCCAGTTTCTAGCGCACAACTAATTTTTTGTACAGTATTAGGGGGACCGGAAAGTAATGTCGTTTCCTTACATTAAATTCAAACACATAAATTTTTAACGAGTTTTTATTTTTAATCAATGATATAATCACCCTCATTATCAACAACCTTTTGACATCTAGTGTGCAAATTTTCAATGCCGGATCGATAAAAATCAATTGGTTTTTGAGCAAAATATACAGAGATGGCATTTTGAATATCATCCAAATTTGCAAATCTTTTGCCACTTAGAAAGTGTTGAAGCGATCGGAATAAATGGAAATCCGATGGTGCAACATCGGGCGAGTATGGTGGGTGAGGCAGTACCTCCCACCCCAATTCATTAATTTTTTCCAAGGTTCGTCTTGCGCAGTGCGGTCTTGCATTATCGTGTTGCAGAATAACGCCTTTTCTGTTGACAATCGCTGGCCACTTTTCAATTAAAGATTTATTTACACGATCTAATTGTTCACAGTAAAGGTCTGCATTCACAGTTTGTCCAGATTTCAGCACTTCAAAATGAACAACGCCGCGAATACTCCACCAAACACACAAAAGGGCCTTTTTGGGGTGTAAACCTGGCTTAGCAGTACTTCGTGGCGATTCATTTGGAGAGAGCCACTGCCTTTTGCGTTTTGGATTATCATAAAGGACCCACTTTTCATCTCCGGTGATCAAGCGATCAAAAAACGCTTCTGTATTGTGCCGTTGAAGCAATAAGTTGCATGTGGTGGATCGGTTAGCCTTGTTCTCTTCGGACAGATTATGCGGGACCCAAACACCTGCTCTGCTTACTTTCCCAATCTGCTGCAAATGTTCTTGGATGGTCGACCAAGGTTGGTTAAGACTGTTTGACAATTCCTCGATTGTCTGACACGGATTTGCTTCCACTTCCGCACTTAACACGTCATTGTCTAACGTTGTTGGTCTTCCTGATCGATACGAGTCGGAAAGATCAAAATTACCGGATTTGAACTTGGAAAACCACCTTTGGCATTTACGAACGTCTAATGCATTTGGATAAACATCGCAAATGTTTTTGGTAGCAACTGTTGCGTTACTACCCTTGCGAAACTCAAAAAGCATGCAATGCCGGATATGTACCTCTTCTGGTATTTGGCTGGCCATTTCACCCAAAATTGTAAAGAAAAATTTTAAATTTAATTATTTACAACTAAACAAGTCACTATAACCTCAGAATGTCTTTGCTACGACTTTAATGTACACAATGAGCTGACAAATGACAATCAAATAGTGACATGCGCAGAAACGACATTACTTTCCGGTCCCCCTAATATAATAAGTAGTTGTTTAACGTATCCCTTTCTTTATCACCCTTATCGTACAGCAACTTGCATTTACATATTCCTACGAACAATACAAAGTGCGTTTTCCATTTTAATTTATTTTACAACAATTTTCTTAAACCCTTTTCCTGCGCTTAATTGTTGGCAGATCGTTAGACAGGTAGATACTTAAATTTCGGATAATTATTCTAAAACTTATTTTTAAGTGAAAGCGTTAAGCAGTCACTGTTTTGAATAGGATTCAGCAGCCATAACCGAGGTTCAGAGAAATTACGTGGCGAATGACAGTAATTTTCTGGACGGGTCTAAGCGCGAAACGGTGAAAGCGAAATCGTAATCTCTTGCCGTGGCGGAACATTAACCTCTTGCCTTCTTTTTATACCAGCCTTGTTGAGTTCCTACAATTACCGAACATCCTCACTTTTCAACGAAAAATTCTCTAACTGACCCTTTTATTACAATTTATTGCTTAACTGTTTATTAATTTATATTATTAATTTTTTATAATAGTAATTTATTTATTAATAATTCCAAATAATTATATTTTTAACTAATCCCTTCAAATAATTATATTTTTAATCTACTTTATAATAAATTTTTGACATGCTATTTTTTCATTTCCTCTACTCTTTGCTTCACATTACATTAATTTTATCAAAAATTATATAACAGCAGAACACAGTATTTATACGTAGCGATATATCAGTTACAGTGGCTCCAAAAAGTATTCGTACACTGTATTATAAAGAAATTCATCTATTTCTGAAATTCTGATTTCAATGAAACTTTATGCGTGTACAAAACATGGTGTGTCCTGTGTGGGGCAATTTTTTGGCGGCAAAATATCTTTTAAGGGGGCTGATAACGAATCTCAAAGTTTCAGCGATTTTTCACGCTTTGAATACAAGCTTTTCTATGTTCTTCTTTTATGACAGGGCGATAGAGTATTAAAAATTAAACATTTTCGATTTGAAATGTTTTGCTTCATCAAGTATCATTATAAAGTTAACTTTAAAAAATGAAAGAAAACTCAGAAACTTCAACGCTGTTTTCACCCCTTTAAAATGGCATTTAGATAAAACAAAGAGATTAATTCTTACGTATACTATTACGATCTACATACCCACAATGTTTTATCAAATACTTCTATCAGACTCCGAATTTGAGGATTAAACGAATTTATTTGTGACATAGTGTACGAATACTTTTTGGAGCCACTGTATATGTATCGGGATCTACAGTGGCTCCAAAAAGTATTCGTACACTGTATTATAAAGAAATTCATCTATTTCTGAAATTCTGATTTCACTAAAACTTTATGTGTGTACAGAGCATGGTGTGTCCTGCGTGGGGCAATTTTTTTAATGGCAAAATATCTTTTAAGAGGGCTGATAACGAATCTCAAAGTTTTAGCGATTTTTCACGCTTTCAAAACAAGCTTTCCTGTGTTCTTTTTTTTTATGATAGGGCGACGGAGTATTAAAAATTAAACATTTTCTATTTGAAATGTTTTGCTTCATCAAGTATCATTACAAAGTTATCTTTAAAAAATGAGAGAAAACTCAGAAACTTCAACGCTGGTTTCACCCCTTTAAAATGGCATTTAGATGAAAAGAAGAGATTAATTTATACGTATACTATTACGATCTACATATCCACAATGTTTTATCAAATACTTCTATCAGACTCAGAATTTCAGGGTTGAACGAATTTATTTGTGACACAGTGTACGAATACTTTTTGGAGCCACTGTATATGTATCGGGATCTACATTTTGGGAATCTTCACCGAAGACCACAGGAAGTAGGCATAGTTATTTCTGCGTGTCGACGACTCATCCGTCCGAAGGTCAAAGACAAGCAACGTATGTATTTCGCGGCGTGTTTCCAGTGATTTTCTCGAAACTACATTCTACGTACGAACAGTTAAGCCCCACGAAGAGCGTACTATCTTTTACGTGGTGCACTGTTACGCGATCGCCCGCAGGTGTAGGCTGCCGTCCAATTAGCCACAGGTTGATGATTTCGCCAGGCATGCTCGATGGATCCGCTAATCCTAACCTACCCGCGGCAGAGATTGGCGAGTTAAATTGCATCGAGCGCGTCCGTACATTCGTAAACGAACTTACGGTACTTACAGTAGCGGACAAAAGTTTAAGACGACAGAAGAACAATGTAAAACATAATTTTATGGTTCGCAAGATATTGTTTATCTATTCGTTTGTATTATCATTATGGTAGAAAAATCTTTATTGATTAGCATAGAATATAAATTTTATTCATAATGTTATTCTTTATTAATTGATTTATTTGTTAGGTCGGCAACTAAGTTCCCGCCATCTTTTAAAAAGAAAGAAAATTCCAATTTCTTCCGACATCTTTCAAATGCTATCTGCGGAGTTTCGTTCGATACTGATGTAGAATTGAGAGCTTGGTTAGAATCGAAACCGGGTGATTTCTACCAACGAGGTATTAAAAATCTTGTTGATCGTTGAGAAGAAGTTGTAAACAACAAAGGAGAATATATTATTGATTAATTAGATGTTAATTTTTATTACAAAATAAAGCTTTGAAAAATTTAAAGAACAACGGGTACTTAGTTGCCAACCCATTATTTTCTTTGACCCTTTAGTCTTAAACTTTTGTCAGCTACTGTACTACACGTTCGCTTCGAAATGTATCCGACAATTACTTATTGTCTTCGACGATCGTACGAGTATTCAGTCGAACGCCGAATTGTTGGGGTAAATCTCGAGTACACGATTAGATCGACGGTGTGCTCCGCGATGATTGGAAATGGCGTGAAAATTTTCAATTCCGAGATTCTTAATTCTGGAGCTTATACGCAGACCGTAATAATTTCTAATGTTTGGCTTAGAGAATTGCTTAGACGGTTGGGATAGTTATCCGTTAAGTGAAAGATACGAGTTCAATGCTCAGCATAACAATTCCTGTTTACACAGGCGAAAGATCTTGCATGGGAGAGGCTTCCTTGTGCAGGGAGAAAGGAAATTGCATTTTCTGCAATTGAATATTTGAGAGCTGTTATTACAGCACCTAACAATTTACTCGATAAGCAACGATGAACAACGTATTCGCATTAATATATCTGTTTTAAATTAAGTGTTGATACACAGAAAATGATGATATCGCAATCCAGATTTCGCGGATGCGAATTTTTCTCTCAAAAGTTTCAAACGACCAAATAGCGATTATATAAATGTTAAAGACATAAGAAATCATATATATTCCTTTGTCATTACACCGTTTGTTATCCTAAGTATTTCGAATTTGAAATACTTGGAATATTCGTGTAATTAAATAATTCCGACCATCCATTAAACCACAATGTTAAACTCAATGTATCACTAAGCTTTTTGGAAGGGACACTGTTTGGGCTCAACTAGACCTCAACTATATAATTATTAAGTTTTGTCTTTCTTATCTTATCTATTAGTTTCTTTATTGCATATTAAGTTTATGATATTGCTATATACTTCTTATGCTTATCTTCTCGTTTTTGTATAGCAATGAATTTCAATCCGTTAATAAAGTATCATCATTATTATTATTATTATCGAACTCTCAGAGGATTTCCTCTCTGGTCTGTAACCAGCATGAACGGGCTGTACCAAGTTCATGCCGGTGTTTTTATTGCGGGAATTTTTACTTTTTGTCTCTCTGTTAAGTATGACTACATTTCGGACGTGTGAGTGTATGTGTGTTGGCAATTGTGGTATTTGTAGATTCTGTATGAATGTTTTTTGAGATGATGACTGTTCCTTATTCTTGTTGGAGGATCTTTCTGTTGTGGTTTTTAATAGTACTGCCTTTTGTATTTCTGTGTGTAGTTGTGAGTGTAATCCTATTTCTGTTAGGTTTTGTAGGAATTTTTTTAATGTAATACCTGTTGTAGATATAGCGATGGGTACTATTGTGACTGTATCTTGGTTCCATAGTTTATTTCGGTTGCCAGTGGAGTGTATTTCACGATTTTTCCTTGTTCTTTTTCTGTTAGGTTCATGTCATTTGGTATTATAATGTCTATTAAGTAGGTTTTCTTTCTAGTTTTGTCGGTTAGGGTTATGTCTGGTCTATTATATGCGATTGTTTTGTCTGTGTGTAGTGTAATATCCCAAAGTAGCTTATGATTTCAGTTCTCAAGTATGTTATCGGGTACGTATTTGTAATATGGTACGTGGGTTTTTTTTAATTTGTAGCATATTGCAAGTTCTTGATGTATGATTTTTGCTGTTGTATTGTGTCGGTCTATATAGTCTGTTCCGGCGAGCAATTTACATGCCCCGGTGATGTGTTCTATTGTTTCCTTTGCTTGGTGACAGTTTCTGCAGGTGTCTGTGTTGATGTTTTCTCTTATTATATACTTTCTATAGTTTCTTGTGGCTATGACGTTGTCTTGTATTGCCATGATGAAATCTTCTGTTTCTGGGAAAAGTTGCCCTTTTTCCAGCCACTTATATGATAGTTGTTTATCTATGTTTTGGTTTTGTTATTATTATTATTATCTTCTTTTTTCTCCCTTCCCGGGGTTCTCCAGCGGCTGGACGGGATGTTGCCAAGTTCAGCTTGATCTTTTAACTGTTATCGTTGAAGAAGTTCCTTATGATGTTGCATGTGTGTAGTGTGGTTGCCTTCTGTACTTCATGGTGAATGCATGTCAATATTTTTAGCTGTATTAGGTGCTTTTTGAATGTGTGTGGTGTTATTCTTGTTACTGACATTGTGATGGGTATTATATGTACTTCTTGTTGTTTCCATATTCTTTTAATTTCTTGAATAAATGGTTTGTATTTTCCTATTTTCTCTCTGTACTTTTGCTCTATATTTGTATCATTAGGTATTGAAATGTCTATTAGGTATGTTCGCTTTTCTTTCTTTCTGATGAATGTGATGTCTGGTCTGTTATGGCTTATTGTTTTATCAGTCTGTATTGTTATGTCCCAGTATACTTTGTATTCTTCGTTTTCGATTATTCCTGTTGGTGTATATTTGTAGTATGGCTTGTAGTCTTGTTTTATATTATTGGCGTTGAGAATTGCTTTATAAATTATTTTAGCTACTGTGTTATGCCTTTCTGTATATTCTTTGCCTGCAAGTAATTTACATCCTCCTGTGATGAGGTCTATTGTTTCTGGGTATTGTTTACATTTATTATTATTATTATTATTATTATTACTATTATTATTATTACTACTATTATTATTACTGTTATTATTATTAATAATACTATTATTATTATTATTATTATTATTATTACTACAACTACTATTACTATTATTATTATTACTACAACTACTATTACTATTATTATTATTACTACAACTACTATTACTATTATTATTATTAATATTATTACTATTACTATTATTATTATTATTATATGAATTTTGACGTCAAAGGATTAACAGATATCGATCTACAGTTAGTCTCGACAACATGTAGAGCACAGGAAGCCAGAATGGTTCACTTTCCATCCACGTACGTCGCTTCCGTCGTCAGCCTAGATATTTCGGTGTCCTTTTTTAGTTCAACGTTTACCAAGTTGAACGTTAGTAATGCGGCCAGCTATAAGTATAAATAACGTAATTACAGGACTTGACGGAGATAACGCAGGTAAACATCGCTGCCCCTATTTCTTCCCCCGCGGTACGTGGTACTAGCCGACCCCACCTTCTTCCAGCATCCGGCCACGCAAGTATCGTGGATCAGCATCAACTCACTGACCTAACCCTCCAGGCACATATAATTCCAAGATATTATGCGTCGGTATATTTCTCGTGCGCGTACATTATGACTTCCGTGCACGTGCTCGAGATAAACTCATCTCTGCACGCGACTGTATCCTGAAAATTCATTTGTCGTGGCGATATTGACTGCGCTCGATATGGGATCTATCCGATTTTCCAGTTACCTTTTTTAATTTAAGCGTGCATCGTAACGATCACTTGCCCTGGTATCAGCGTACGTTCATCGCGCGATCCTTTTAACCTTTTTACTATTAACCGTATCGAAGTGTTGATAGGTATTTAGGTTATACATCATTATATCTCGGTGAATCATTTTGGTACCCTTTTCCAATGTAACGTTTAATTATGGTTAACTCAGGCATAACACGGTGTTTCTGCAACACGATTAGACAATTACGGAAACTCCCATTAGAATGCGACAAGCGATTTAAAAACTCCTGTTGTTTGTGACCAATGGTAGCGAAAGAAGAAATTATTGAAATATCTTTTACACCAAGTGTATAAATTTAATAAATTTAGTAGATGTATAAATATATTCATCAAAACAAAGCAGTGTTTCTTTATTATTCAATGACAAATGCATTAGTATTTAAAATAAACAGTTAACTTCTCGAAAGTAACTGACAAACTTTTTATATTATATTAACGTATTAACGTTAATGTTTGTTTAATCGAAAACACTGTTAACTTCGACTATCCAAAAATTTCCATCTGCTTCTTACAAAGTAGGTGTACATTTGTTTACAATTACAAAGAAATCGCTTAATTCTGCTCGTCTGTCAATTTACAGATATTTACAGTTTAACAGCCACGAGAGGCCAACAATTAATTCAAACGCGTTGTTTGACTCCATACGTAGTCAGGATTAAAAATAACATCTTACAGTAGGATGACGTTTCAGTCTCTTCCTGAAACGCACACGCCCGTCTCTCCCTACGCGCGATCACGACAAGTGCACTTCGTACAGCATAGAGGAATATCCTGAATGGTATTCAGGAGAAAAGAGGACTCCCACATCATCGCACCCACGCGTGCGCGCGGCGTAGGTGCACGCTGCGCTCCCGTAATATCGGCGCAACGATGGCGCGTCGTGAGTAGCAAGATGGCCATTGAAATGCCCGCGCTCTCGGTTGTTTCCTATAGGGGCCGTTGCCACGGGGCCCCGCGACCGTCATCGTTTCATGTAATATTCAGATCTCGAACAGTTCAGAGTGCCTTGAGAAATTCGCGGATTCCGGCATTGTTGTATCATCGCATTTTTATTCAAATCTGCCCGTCGGATCTTTTATATTCATAAGGTCGTTAAGCGTTATCTTTGGACCTCGGAGGAATCGGTGAACTTTGCATAGCCGTGCCGTAAGTTTTGTTCTTCAAAACAAAATTATTCCGCCGTATTGCATTATGTAAGGAGTAAAAACCGGAGCAAAAGTTGCGAACGTTATTCTTTAGGGAAGATAGTTGTACCGTTCGATTACATTTTGCTCGTTGGAATTATTTACTAGCTCCGTGCAAATCTACATAATTAACCCTTTTAGTGTCAAACGACGATAAAATCGTCGTTCATGCATTGGCGTTTTATTATACGCATCACGAGAAACGTGTACCCAAAATAATTGTGTAAAACACTAAAATGGTTCGAATTCGATACAATACAATTGAAAAAAAAAAGATTTAGATACAACTGTTGGAAATTGGATACAGAAATACTACGAAGCAAAAATTAACCATAAACCAGCTTTCTCTTAACGTACTTTCTCAAGGGCTTCTTCCAAGAAGCTAAGCCACATCTGGCATTTTAGAAAGTTCGAAAACATCGAGAAACAGAACAATGGGGCTGAAGGACCCGGATGGGGTTGTAAGAATTTCGACCACTGCGTTCTGCTAGTCTTGTGACAAAACTGGCTAGGTGCGGTCAAAATTGCCCTTCCTCTGGGCTATATAAAAGTATCAATAAATTATCCAAGTATTATTTCACTAACAAGAGTTTATTTCATTTAGCAATATAAAACCCCATTCCCAATAACAACTTTTTGTTATATCTTATGTGTACTCTTAGGTATACTCTTATGATTAGTGCCGAGGCTCTGTATATGTTGGAGTGATAAAGTAGAAACGAGACACGGGATTATGATCCCAACAAATTCTTCGAAATTATCGAAAATGAAGTACCTGCCTCTCATACCACTCGATCTCCATAAAATTGATAAAGCGCTGATTAGTGGAAATACTATTTGAAAAAGAGAAACTTATTTCTATGTTTTTCATCATAGTTTATATTACTCTTATTCATATGATTTTCAATAAGCATTGCAAAACAATTGGCGTCACATTATTCCCCCTTTCTTCCCCAATATGCTGCATTTTGAATTTTTTAAATATCATTCTTAGTTTGGTTTTTATGGGCTTTCTCCGAAGCTATAGTAAATTCGTCAAATTCGTGCGGTTATCTTCGCATATGCATCGATTTTAGCTTGGCACTAAAAGGGTTAACACTTGGCCAACCGAATGGGGAGATCTCCCATTTTTTCCTCAACAAAGCGTTGGCCACTGATTCTATTTACTTTCGTTATTAGTTGGTGTTGAGCTAGTGTTGAATTGATTAAAAATGGTACTTTGGAAAAGCAGAAAATCCATTCGATGAACTGTGAACAACGCTTGCTCAAGACTATCTAATAACGGAAGTAAGTAGAATCAATGGCAACGCTTTGAGTTGAGGAAAAAATTAGAGATCTCCCCATTCGGTTGGCCAAGTGTTAACCCTTTGACTGCGGCGCGTTTTTCGCATGTCAGTCGCTGCGACTGGTTGTCCACCGACAAGTGACCAAAACAGTACCCGAAAATTTTATACCATTCTTACGGTTTATAGAATAATAATGGCAAATAATAATGGCATATTTAGTTGCTATGTTACATAGGACAATAAATTCCATGTTGAATTAATCGGTAACACAGTAATAAAGGTGTTATAGTAGAAAAATACAGAGGACGTATATTTACGCCTTTCGTATACAGGGTGTTCGGACAGCCCTGGGCTTAAATTGAAAGAGTAACTCCCTGAGACATTCTAAGACGAAAATCAAGAGTAACGATTTTGCGTTTGAGGCTTTGTTTACGACTTATAACTAGTTAAAGATATCGTTTAATCCGGACCGTTCGACGCTTGAACATCACTGTGGACTCAGCGACGTTACCGACCGAGTTGCCTCGGTTACCCGCTCTCAAGAGTCGAACGGTCCGGATTAAACGATATTTTTTACTAGTTATAACTCGTAAACAAAGTCTCAAACGCAAAATCGTTACTCTTGATTTTCGTCTTAGAATGTCTTAGGGAGTTACTCTTTCAATTTAAGCCCAGGGCTGTCCGAACACCCTGTATATTGATGGATTTGTGAAGGCGTATATATACGCCTTTAGCAGTCAAAGGGTTAACATAATGCAACGTTGATCGAAAACGAATTCATCGCTGTAGAAGAGTAATTATCGAGAAGCCTCGAGTTTGACCTTTCGGATATCACACGTGAATATTCTAAACTTTAAACGAGAATGCTTGCTGTAAATTTCTGCGTGTGTAAACAAGTGACGATTACTTTGACCTGTTTTAAATATTTTTATATCACAATAGGTGTTACAAGTAAAATCTGTCGAAAGATTAATCTGTGTGTTAAAAAACGGGAAGTTACTTTCATTGGAAGTGGAATTTATCGTAATATTACCTATTATATTCTTTATCTCCATGTCCTATGGATCGAAAGCAGTTAAAATACGAAACCAATAAGATAAAGGGCAGCTTTTAATACAGAGCTGAATCTAGAGTTCTTTCAAAAACGGAGGATACTCGTAGGTTCGATGGCTCCTCGAATCGCTTATTGAGCCGGGCGCGCCCACTGAATTACCGAGGTCGATGCCTGCTCTGGCAAGCGACCAGAGCTTCGAAAAGTGGAATCGAGAGCTGCGCCACTTCTCCGCCATTCTTTTCTGTTATAACCGTCGTATTTTTCATTTTATTCAGTCACCACTTCCTATTCATTTTTCCTGTCATTACTCTGGACGATTTTTCGCTGAATAATTACTGCTTCCCTTTCATGATTTCTATACTTTATGATTTATTCTGTATCCGTGTAACTACTTTGTTGAATATATCATCAACAACAAATCATTGGGTATTCTTTGACGCTATACACATCGCGAGTAAATAATTTTTCAAACTATTTAGCTTGAAAAACTTTAAAATAAATCATTGCTTTTCAGAAAACGATATTGTACACGTACCGGCTGAGTAAATTTATCTTACTTTGGCCCTAGATTTCTGAGAATAATACTTTATTTTCCTCATTCTAAATGTATATTTAAGAGGACCGTCAAAGTAATACAAATTATAGGGTATAAGTGCAGTAAATGTACCTAAACAGCTGGTGTGTGTTCGCTCTTGATGATCCTCCAACGATTTGATTCCAGTATATCATATTAAAACCCAATATCCACGTTAGCCTCCGCATCACGGCACCATTACCCATACATGTAACGATCAATCCATCGGCTCCCGGTATCATTTCCAGGCTAATAAAGATAACGTTTCGTATGCAAAGTATACATCAGTCCATCTTGTCCGGCGATCATGCAAGACGCAGCCCTCGTAAAATAACAGATTCCCGATACGAAATCATCGATCCTTGAGACTCTGAGCATTCGCGGCCTTGAGTGGCGCGCGTTTCGAATCGCTTCGACGTCGCGTGTTCCGTTCGACATCTCAAGGACCGAAAATACGCGAGTTAAGTATAGTACTGTCAGTAAGTAAGCGCCAGCTATCATCCCTCTTTCCTAAAACTGTTTCTTCGAGACAAACTTCAACATCAACGACTGTCAGACTGCTGATAAAACCAGAAATCACGAAAAATAAAGTTTCTATGTTTCTTATTTTATAACATTGTTTTAATCAGATTATCGAAATTCTTGCGATCGAAATGATACCAAACACGCAGTAGTTGTGCGTGGAAAATGTTATACAAAAATTTTCCGTTCATCCGATTGCAATAAATTTTATATTATTTTAACACTATTCCTACCACGACCGGTCAAATGACCGTTTTTAAAATTTCGATTACAATTTCATATACACAACGTAATTGAATCGGCTTTGAACTTCAGACTTTTCCTCAAATATACGTATCATACAGTTTTCAATATTCACTTCTTTTCTCATTGTTTATTTTCTGAGAAATATTTGTAGCCTGTTTTACGTGGGAATGTCGCAGTAAGAATAGGTATACGTGAAGTGCCGGTAGGAATAGTGTTAAAGGACACGTTACTAAAAAATATTCTTTCGTTTATTTTTTAAAAAATACTGCATCTAGATATAAATTTTGCAAAGCAGAAAGTAAAATTCGATATTATGTAAATGTTCTCGCTATATTTCGTCTGCCGTTTCCTGTTTTCCAAAAGTAGTCATATGTACATATATCTGGACAGTATTCTAAGAAGGTAAGTGAAATCGGCGACGATCGTGCGCGACTGGGGATGATTAGGTCGGGCGCCACGAAGTGTGCACTTGTGTTGGCTGCATTCTGCAACTGCCATCGCTATGACTACTTACATGCATCACGGTTCATAAATATTTAACCACTTGATTACATTTACTGCGTCGATATACGTGGAAAATTCATCAAGGAGGAATTCTTCTTCTTCATAATGTTTGTTAACACTCTTATGACGACTGCAGAGCCCCTTTAACACTATAACTACCAAGACCGATCAAAATGATCAATTCCTAATTTTTCATGGAAACTTCGTAAATTTATTGCGACACCTTTGAAAATTTACTGTGATTTTTACTGTAATCATTACAATTTATTTCCCTTGTATTGGGTATTCCTTTAAATATAATTTTCAACTTGATTTCTTTGTTACAAAAAAGTATAACTTAAACCGTTGGTAGGTTTAATGTTAAATTAGGTAAAAGAAGAATTATAGCATTGCTTGTATAACAGTCTTAGTAGAGGCATCTCTAAAGTTTCAATTATATCCTTCTTTAGTTAACTTTTCAGGTTAGCTTTTTAGCTTTTTAGCATGTAGCCTATTTATTTATTGCAAACGTATGAAATATCACCCGAAATCATATGCATAAGACTATTTATTAGGTCGAGTCATAAGTAACTTCCGTTTTTTTATCAAATATTTATTTTTCTTTCATTAAATAACAAAATTATATTAATTTATTATGTATTCACCACTATTATATATAACCTTCTCCCATCTTCCTGGCAGTTTATCAATTCCTTCCTTGTAAAATGTGATTGGTTTGGACTGGAAGAAATTTTTGACAGCCTGACTTGCTCTTCAGAATTGAAGGTTTTTCCATTCAAAAAGTTTTATAAAGAACAGAAAATGTGATAGTCTGTTGGGGCAAGATCCGAGGAGTAAGGTGGATGTGGCAAAACAGACCATCCAAGCAGAAGAATTTTTTCTTGAGTCACCCTTACTGTATGTGGTCGCGCATTGTCGTGTAAAAGAATGACGTTTTTGCGATTGACGAGTGCAGGACGCTTTTCATGGAGTTTCTCTTGCACTCTTTGCAACTGCTGAACGTATCTATCTGCAGCAATCGTTAAATTTGATTTCAACAACTCGTGGTGAATTATTCCTTGACAATCCCACCATACACACAATAAAATCTTTTGCCATGGATATTTGCTTTCGGATCTGATAGGGGTGGTTGATCCTTATCAAGCCACTGTCTTTTGTGGACTATATCCTCATAGGTAATCCATTTTTCATCGCCTGTTACAATCCTGTTTAAAAAAGGCTTAATTTTTACCCGTGAGAGCAGACTTGTGACGATTGACATGCGATCTTCTTTATTCTGTTCACTGAGATTGTGAGCTACCCATACTCCTAACTTGCTGACTTTCCCTAATTTCTCCAGGTGACGGTTAACAGTTGATTGTGATGTATTCAACCTTTCTGCTATACCTCTTATTGATTGACGTGGATTTTGCTCCAATATTGCTTTTAAAAGATTGTCGTCAAAGTCGGAAGGACGTCCCGCCCTCGGTTCGTCTTTTAAGGTCGTATCTCCAAAACGGAATTTTATAAACCAATTTCTAACTGCCCGATCAGTTATTAGTCTTCACCATATACATTGCATATTTTTTCAGCTGTCGCCTTAGCACTATTACTTTGTTTAAATTCCCAATACATTACATGACGAATATGTACTTTTTAACTGTCCATTTCAGAGATTAAAAAAAAAACAGTTTAACGTAACGTGTATCACACAAAACAGTTCATAAAAGACTAACTAAATCCTCGTCTATATAGTGAAAACAAAAATTCCTTGTCATGGTAACTCATAGCGGATAGATACGAACAATAGATTCTACTTAGCTACATCGGAAGTTACTTATGACTCGACCTAATATTTCAAATCGTGTACAGAACCCTATATTCAAATCTACACTTACGGATCAAAATGACCCTGCACTCACCTGGTATGTAGGTCCCGGAATATCCGTCTTACAAGGGTGCATCAATGAAGCGTCTGTTTTATATTAATAGGATACTACGGTGAATGTGTCTTCGATGGGCGATCAAATACTCGCCTAAACGGTAGTGTACGTACGTCGAATGCAAATAGTACCTACGCAAGAGTACGGTGGGAGCAGAGATGTGGCCGAGCTAATGACCGAAAGAGTATGGGGGCCGCGGCCTCGGCTTCTCGAGACACGAGAAAGGAGATCGAAAGTGAGCAGGGAGGAATTATTTCGGAGGGAGAATTCTTGTTACGGCACGTGTGTAAAGTGATGCGATTACGGAAGAGCTTTTCACGTCTCGACGCGATTCTCGTATTCAGATGTATAGGAAATTCTACTTTTATTTAGTAGAGTGATAGGTTCAGGTGTGGGTAAAACAAAATGAAGTTCTTAGATATAATATATATATATTTAAAATGGTTCAACCCTTTGCGCTCGAAAGCCGATTGTCTGTCTTCAAAAATTTCTAAGTACAAAACACTGAAATTGGATAAATCAGGATTTTCTTGTCTTAACGTTCGTTTAATTCAGACAAAAACCCCAGAAATGCTTAAACATACCGTCAATTAACATATAATTTCTGAAAGCATGGTCACAGAAGTTACAATCACGTTAACTTCTGCACGGCTACCAGTTTCTAAAGTTACCTAACATGCAAGAATGTTTGGTATTCGAGCCGCAGATAGCCGAAGCTCGATGCGGAACAGATATTGAAACTATGAGAATCACATCTGCGTTAGTTATTGTGCCGCTGCCTACAAACAGAATACAAATGAACTCGTAACATTTTCGAGTGTCCGTTACGCATAGTTTCATATTGTTCTATTATATCGTACTACATCAAACAGTCTCGAGCATGTTGCAGAAATCGTGTCCATGTGCTTTTAATCAATTAGAAAGTTGGTTACTTCCTCGATTGGAATAAAAGTTCTGCGACCAGCGTATTAAGTACATCAGATATCAATGCTGATATTAAAATAACTTCTGAACTAATGATTTCTAATCTGAATATTTTAAAGGATATGTACATTCATTTCAAAAATCAATTTTACCCCTATATGTCCTTTACGCATTCACTAAATTATTTTGATCGAAACCACTCAACTTTTGTCCAAACCGTTTACAAGTATCGCATTTAATTTAATAAGACTTTTTAAATTCTTAAAATAACAATAACAATAATAACTACAATATTAGTTACAGTAATACTATTACTAACAGTAATAACAGTGATAATGACAGCTTTACTATGATATTTCAAATCTTTAAACTCTAATTCATCTCCCATAAAATCTTACAAAGAACGATGTCATAAAAAGCTATCGCAAAAATCCGTACAACTAAAAATAATGCTGCCTTCATCACCCTTTTTACCGACTACGAGATAAACTCTCTTTATCAGACGGCGAACACGGAGTGCACTGTTCAAGCAGTGTGTCGTCGTCACGCTGGCATTCACCAACTTGGGTGTAACGTCAAACGCAAACCGCGTGCAGCCCTTCGAGTTTCGCACACGGTTAGGTCCTGAATGTAATATAAAAAAATATGCACCAAAAACTGTGTTTTAAAGTATTGATCAGGACAATATTGTACTCGGATGGCTGAAATCTAATGTTCCCTGAGAGGGGGCAGCCCAGTAGCCTACTCGACTCACGATGTCTCCTCAGAGGTGATATCCGGCTGCAAAGGCTTAAAAAAGAAAATTTTTTTAAATGTGCGAAATAGCAAATTGTGCGAAAGTCGAGAGACACCTGTATCTGTGAATGGTTCTGTTCTCGTATCCTCGAATACTTGCAGGACGATACCCACGCTAATTTACTCGTAGACAGTATCGCTGCTCAAAGCTATGAGCTGTTCTCAACGTGACATCGCAGGATCAGGTTCTATCGTAAGCAAACCGCAATGAATACTATTACGCGAGTATGTACAGTGGCTCCAAAAAGTATTCGTACACTATGTCACAAATAAATTCGTTTAATCCTGAAATTCTGAGTCTGATAGAAGTATTTTATAAAACTTTCTGGGTATGTAAATCGTAATAGTATACGTATGAATTGATCTCTTGCTTTCATCTAAATGCCATTTTAAAGAGGTGAAACCAGCGTTGAAATTTTTGAGTTTTCTCTCATTCTTTAAAGATAACTTTGTAATAGTACTTGATGAAGTAAAACCTTTCAAATAGAAAATGTTTAATTTTTAATACCCTATCGCCCTGTCGTAAAAGAAGAACAGAGAAAAGCTTGTATTCGAAGCGTGAAAAATCGCTGAAACTTTGAGATTCGTTATCAGGCCCCTTAAAAGATATTTTGCCGTCAGAAAAATTGCTCCACGCTGGACACACCATGCTCTGTACACACATAAAGTTTCATTGAAATCAGAATTTCAGAAGTAGATGAATTTCCTTATAATACAGTGTACGAATACTTTTTGGTGCCACTGTACACTATCGTATGAGAGTTACTGGACATTTGCTGATCTTAAAATTGTAATCGTATTGGGTTCTTAATAAAATCCTGATAACGAAATTTAATCGAATTATAATTGTAATTCTATTAATGCAATTCTGATGCATTAACCATAAGAAATATCTAGTTTCCTCGTTTCCTTATAACAAAGCTAGAGTTGCAGCTTCCTCGTATCATACAATAAAGAATTAAAGTATTTCAAATAAGAGTTTATTCTGTTCAGCAATTTTAAAACCCATTCCCAATAGCATTGATTACTATACTACAAATAATTTTTCCAACTTAATCCGTTCACTGCCAGGCAAATTTCGAGCGTCTTGCTCTGGGCTCCGAGAACTTATTTTACAGAGAATACGAGTTATTATTTCGACAATAAAAAGTTGTTAGAAATATACATTGTACATTGCTGTGATCGGTTTATGTTTGAATGCGCACGTCTCCCCACCAGGTGTTTTAATCGTTTTATAAATTGACAGTTGTTCTCGACACGATGGTTGTCCACTCACATTATTCTGTATAATAATAACTAATACACTCTATAAGCCCTCTTTTTCTTCTTCTTCTTTTTTTCACAAAAGTGATATTAGATTTGTTACTTTTGAAAAAAAAAAATATTGAGTCTATAAAATTTTCGTTCATCCTTTCCACAAACGGCTACCACTAAACTTATTCCGTGATCAATCGCAATCAATCCAAATTCGTAACACGAACTACGAGATACGTATCTGGTAGCTGGCAGTGAATGAGTTAAACTTATTGTACGATCTAAAGTATGTCGTTCAGGTTGCTAAGATCAGCGCTGCCTTTGAGTAAAGCGAACGAGAAGTATATCAGCCCGCATTTCGTCCGTTGGCAAGCGTCCTTCCCGCCGCCACGGGCATGCACGAGAGTTCTTGCTTTGGCGCCCGGCTAATTATCCGCAATGGTAGATAGTTTCGCCGCATTTCGCGCCGGCTCGCCGCGCATTAATTTCCGTCCGCGCTCGTTTATGCGGATCTCCGCCTTCTGCTCTGCCGCGGGTCGGTCACCGGGCTGAATGGCCGGCTACGAGCCCGAGTCCGTCCTCTTTCTGCTCGATTAAACGTCCGTGCCGGAGATGCCATCGCGATAACCGCTGATAAGAAAGGGTAAAGGGAAGATGGCACGCCTCGTCGGTCGGGAGGACCGCGTTCTCGGATGTTCTGCGAAACTTCTTATGACCTCCCCGCGTGTAAGTTCGTCGAACGAGGCTGGTTATTGGCTTTCGATTATTGTGCTGGCCACTTTAATGTACGAAGGACGAAGGTATTTCATTGGGGTATTCGATGGATACCGCAGTATTGCTCGGAAGATGCTGAAGATAATTGTTGATAAGGTAATGAGGGAGAATGATGGAATATTAATCGTTTGAGTCCCAGGGGATATTGAAAAAATACTGTCGAAGAATCCCAAACAGCGCAACCTCGCTTTCTCTAAATAAGTACGAAAAGACCCAAGCAGCGCGATAGCGCTTCTTTTATTTTATGTCGAGAAACACCAAGCGGCGCAATAGCGCTTGTATTTAAATCTTTATTTTGTAATATATTATTGCATTATTATAGTATTATCCTACCTATTGTAAAAAGGACTATTTACATTAAAAGGTGCTGTGTTATGTATTAGGTTGTCCCATAAGTTTCTTCCGCGCTCACGCTGTGAGTGACTCTAAGTGGCTGTGTTTATATAAACATGCAGATTTATCTCTTAGCCGTTTATGACATCCGTTTCAGTCGTCCCAGAGCTGTTTCAAAGTACATTTCGTTGGTGACAAAGTGTTTTTTTAAATTTCTTCTGCACCGTTCAATATGGAGAGCCAAAAGAAGTATTTGCATGTTATGCTTCATTGCTTTAAAAAATGCAATTGTGCAAAGGACACTGCAGAGGAGATTTGCACCGTTTACGGGAGTGGTACTACGACTATTAGGACCGTCCGCAATTGGTTTAAAAAATTTAGAGGCAATTTCGAGTTGAAAGATGAAGACCGCAGCAGCCGCTCCTTAACGACGGATACGAACATTATCAAGACTGTACTCACTGAAAATCCGCGATATAGTGTGCGTGAGATAGTGGATAGCCACTAATATTCCCAAAACAACGGTACATAAGCATCTAATCAAGATAGGATATGCGAATCGATATGAAGCTTGGGTTCCACACCTATTGACGGAGACCGGCCTTATGAACGGCGTCTCTACGTGCGATTTGCTTCTCCAGCGACATGAAAAGGATCCTTTTCTAAAGAGGCTTGTCACTGGAGACGAGACTTGGATTTTATACCAAAATGTGCATCGAAAACGCACTTGGTCTAAGGAAAATAGGCCTTCAACTGTTGCGAAGCCTGGACTTCATCCGAAGAAGGTTCTTTTGTACATTTGGAGGGACTGGAAAGGTGTAGCGTACTACGAGCTCCGTCCTTAAGGTGATACGACCAATGCTAACAAATATTGCAATCAACTCGATCAATTGAAAGCCGCCATAGCAGAAAAACGGCCAGAATTGGCGAACCGATGAGGCGTCGTTTTCCATCACGACAACGCAAGACATGTTGCGTTGGCCGTAAGGCAAAAATTATTACAGTTTGATTGGGACGTTCTACCTCATCCTCCGTACTCCCCAGACCTTGCTCTATCCGATTATTACTTGTTCTTCTCCTTAAAAAATTCTCTCCGTGGTAAATCTTTCAAATCCATAAGCGAAATAAAAACACACCTCGATGAATATTTTACAAATAAGCTTCAACAATTTTGGAAAGAGGGCATAATGAGGTTTCCTGAGAGATGGAAGAAGGTTATTGAACAGAGCGGTTCATATATAACATAATAAATTCACCTTAAAGAACAAATAACGTGTATTCATTTCGCATCAAAAAAAGGGAAGAAACTTATGGAACACCCTAATACTTGCTTCAGTAAATCTGACTGCGCTTCGAAGATCGGTAACGCATCGTCAGTTGTTCACAACGTTCGAAATGTGCTGGGTTTTCTCGACATAAAATCTCAACAGCGCGATCGCGCTGCTTGGAGCTCAAACGGTTAAGACAAGGTAAGCCAATGGCAAATTTCAGTATTATAACGAGAACAACAATTATATTTTATATACAACACAAGCTTGGGACGAATGATGTTAAACGAATGAACAAAAAGATAACAGTAACAAATGAACTAATAACAAACACCAATAAAAAAAGAAATGAGAATACGGGCACGAAAAACACAAAAAACGCGACAGTACCAATGTCACTCATAGATGCCGTAATTATACAACTTTTTTTTTTGTGTTGGATTAATGTGAATTGGATAGTTGAATCTACATATATAAAAATGAATGTGCGTCTCTCTGTCTGTCTGTACTCGATAGATTCAAAAACCATACATCCAATCGCCGTGAAAATTTGGGAAATTATTAGGTATATCCCCGGGAAGGTTTTTGAAAATTTTTTTTTAAATCACAGTTGGGGTTCTAAGTGCTCCCAAACAAATATTCCAAAAATATCAAAATAACATTTAATTAGTAATTATTAGTGATAATAAATAATCTTGAAAACTTTTTTTCTACAATAATAGTAATTGTTTTGGCAAATTTTGCTCATGAAGCTCGAAACCCGTCAAATTGACGGTTCCCGTAAACCTAGTCAGTAATAATAATAGAATTAGTTTCTGTTAAACATCGAATCAGTGAATTTCGAATTCGTAATTAAAGAAAGAGAAAGTTTGATTTGTTCTGCTGCTTAAAAGTGGCATCTAAATGAGTGTTTCTGATACTGATCGTTCGCGACAACAGTTCGATGGGATAGACGACTTCGATAGCATGAGCGTTCGCTAACGGAATCGTTGTATCTTTGCTAGGAAAGGAAAAATCTCTCCTTCTCTGTTCGCAGAAGAATCTATGGAGACACAGGCGAATAAATACAGGAGTTTTCTTGCACGCAGTGAACAATAGGGATACGCTTTCTCTTGTTCGTATCAGACTGTCGAGGGAATTACGCGTGATTAACGAACTAGGAAAACACTGTGTGCGTTACACAAAGCAACAATATCTTCGAGAGGTAATGAAAACGTTTCCAACTGTGCGTCTAGACCAACGGAATTCTACTAGTTCATCTACGAGTCGACACAAACCACAGTTAACAGAATAAAATTGCAGCTCCCGTTCGAATATTTAATTACGTTTTGTATACTAGAGTTAATGTTCAACTTATGAAGATTTCAAGATTTCTAATACTCAAGCTTTAAAATTTCTTTAAACTTCAGCTTTTTAAATCAAAGATCTTCAATCCAAAAATTTTCAAATCCTTTCGAAAAATTTCAGATGCTTAGAACTGTTGATATTCAAAATTTCTATATTGCAAAACTGTAAATAATAACAGGGCTGTACCATTACATTTGCTTTTACATTAACATCATTAATTCCTACTCTCTCATTTCAACCCCCCTCGCTCTCTCTCAACAACCCTCACTCCTTACTTCACTCCTAAACATCCATTCATAAAAATCTATTTCCCTCTATAATTCATCACATCCTAAACCAACCCTTCCTTGTACAGTATTCGAAAGTTAACCAAATTTCAATCCTCGTTTATTAAGTACGAATTAATTATATTGGCGTTAAAGCAACTAAGGTGGAATGGGGTAGGTTTGTACCGGTTTCTGTTAAATTCGACTTTAATCATTTATTCTTTAAATTATATTTGAAATATAATTTACAAAAGCGCCAATTTACATTAGAAATTACAACATGTATTAAAAATAAAAAAAGTAACAAACATTAAGAACTTACCCCGTGTATGGGGCAAGTTCGTAAATAGCCGTTTAAAACTTATTGAGATCTATCCTTATATGTTATGGGGTAAAATCGTAATTATTCATACGCTATTTATAAAATGCTTTTTACTAGATTAAAATAAGTTGTTTAGTTTAAAAGTTAAACATTTATAGACATCGGTAAGTAGAAAAAGTAGGAAAGTTAATAAAAGGAGAAAAGTTTATTCAAATAGAAAACCCTAAATTAGCTTAATATTTTAATGACTATAAATTTGAAAAGAAACAAACTTGGATCTAAAAAGGTTATAAATACATAATTTGAGCAAGAAATTATAAAAATAAAAAAAAATCTTTGAGCTTTGTGCAGGCTCCAGACAACTGCGAACTTACCCCGTGCACTAATATTGGCCGGGGCAAGACCGAGGTAGTGCTTTTCTCGATAAATTTCAAACAATTAAAAGAATTTATTTATTTAACGTAAACTTTAGACAACGTTTTTAGTACTTACCAAAAATGAGTGCACCAGACACAAATTTCGCTGCAAAATAACGATAGTTTGTTCGACAACTCTAGGTTAGATGAGTACTTTATAAAGTAGCCGCACTTTTTAAAAGTCGAAAAAGCGGGAAAGGTTGTTTATAATGGAGAGACATCTATGCCGATCGCTTCATAACAATCCAATACAGGCTTCTACACCTTACCTTCTACAATTTAACGTATATATTTGAATAAATTTAGTTCGTTTACGATCTTACCCCATTCCACCTTAATTTAAATTTAATGGTACAGCTCCATTACTATTTATAGCTTTACAACATAGAAATTTTGAAAATTAACAAATCTAAGCATCTGAAATTTTTCGAAACGATTTGAAAATCCAGTGAACCCTACTGACAATAGGATCGCCATTGACGCGCGACAAAACAAAACGCAGAGCGTGCTCGCGTTGAACGATTCGCGAACGAATGTTCCGCTGCGAGCACATTGTCCCGGGGTTGGTGTACGAGGTCCACGCAGTCGATGACCGTGTCACGACATGTCCGAAGTGTCCGTTCCGTTCATCGACGAAGAACCTACCGCAAGAGCGGCTTCGTAATTGGCAGGTACGGCAACACGATACCGCGACGCGGATCGCGCAGTACACTGCACTCTGTCGCATCCCTCCCTCTCGTCCCCAAGCGGGTCCCTTGCTCACCCTGAAGAGAAGGTTCGCCCACACCACTGCCCTTCAACCTCCTCGAGAGGAGCGCGTCTCCTCGAATCTCTGCCCGTCGTCCACCCCAAAGACGAGTATCACTTTGCATCTCGTCACGGCGTGCAGCCTGCAGACTGCGTTCCGTATGAAACTTTATATTTGGCGGCCTTCGTTCCGCCGATGATGAAAGAAAAACGGAGCCTGCGAGAGTTCACCTACCTTCAATTCTCGGCTACCAACGTAGCATCGTATGGGTGTTGCGCGTTTCGCGAAGATACCTCCGATGGTTTCGTTTTTCAGAATTCTTTAACGCGATACTTTTGGAAGGAGAATCTTACAATACTTTTATTTTGTAAACAGTAGAATTGTACGACTTCGAAGTTTCGAAACGTTGTGTTTTAGAAATGTATAAATTCAACATTACAAATTTTAACCATAGATTTCTTTGTTCGTTTTCATTTACTTCTATAAACCTTTACGCATACTTACTTCTTTTGCTAGCTTATAACAGCTCAAGCTAAAGTTTAACGGCTTAAGACAGTCTCGACGAATTTCCTCGATTGTTACAGTTACACTCGCGCATCCCACACGCACGCACGCTTCCCCAATTTATCCCCAGCCGGTTGAAACCGTATTTGTCGCCATCGGTGCGGCCAGCTCCCGTGTTGTCATCGCTCATTAGGAACATCGTATTCTTTACGCGTTACAGATACCCACAGCGTGTTCCCGCGAAATCTCCGAATAACCCAAGAAATGAATCAGCCGCGAGAATCGAGGAACCGGTGCGCCGTACCGGAGGTGACACGGGCACGAGGATATCGCGGTTAACGAACGAGTCCGCGACCGTCGAAAAGGGGGCTGTAAATCAAATTTAACGCGGTCGTTACGCCACCATCGCGGCATAGCCCGCGCTGCTGTTCTCCGTACGTTAATTAAGATCTGATCTCTTTTTCATCCACGCCCGACCGCCCCCTTTTTTCCATCCCGACCTGAACGAACGTCCCCTGCACCGTATCCCGCTCCTTTGTACCAATATCTCAGTGAACAGAGACGCTGTCCGCGGCCGTGGTAGCGGCCGAAGAAGTATGGCGGCCGCAGTAACGGCAAAGGCCACGATTTATATTTGCTAATAAGTCTGTCAAAGAGGTAACCAACCGCTATTACCGGCTTCTCGGTACGACGTGCGCTCTCCCGGTCGCTGCTCCAGATATAGAGGCGCGCACCACCGTCGTTGGGACCGCGAGGAGGACGAGAGACGGCCTCTTACGCCCGTGGACGTGTACCACAGGCCATATACAGATGTTTTACCGATATCATATTTGCTCCTTATACAGTAGCGTGCACCCGGGGCCCGACCGGCTACATAACGCCCGTCACCGTTCGAGAAAGCACCGGCCACAGCTGTGCGCGCACCGTCCGGTCATTTTCGGATTTTTAAAACGACTTCGATATGGCAACGACTGCTGCTCTGCCGCCCTGTGGCCGTTTCCTGCCCCACCGGTGCTCGCCACCGATACTCACGTGTTCCTCGCGATTCGTTTCGATGCTCTTTGTTTTCGCGGCGACAACGCGAACCGGGGGCCCGTTTTGACTTACAGTAACGCGGACAAAACGTAACAGTTGCACGTGGACTGCGATCCATGCAAGAATGCGTGAGTTCTACCGCCTTGGGTGGATGCCTGGCACTTGGAGAACGACGCTGTTTTCTTGCTGGTTATGAAATTCAAACTGTGTCTTCGGTGTTTATGGGAGTATCGTTGTCGACGGTACATGGAACGGTTATTGGATACAAGAGATGCAACGTAGGTACTTGGTTATACTATAGGTTGTGGAATAATATATTTTATGAACGCAAGATTGCTACTTCGGGGAAATATCTTCGTCCGTTTAGTAGTTTTCTAGAGGAATTTAAAGCGTATAAAATTATTTTAAGAAGGGGATTTGGTATGTTTAAATTTGACGTGTTTTGAATATTGCATAAGTAAGTATGTAAGGAAAGTATCCTCGCGTGTGTTGAATTTGACGCGCAATTGGATCGGTGAATCGGATCTCGAGATCGGCACAGGTAGCGACAATTAGAGACACGTGGCAGACCGGATACAAGATCACAAGATAGCGTTAAAAAGGGGAACTAATAGTGTGAATAATAACACCGAATGTAGTTTCTTTTTAGCTTACAGGTAGGATTAGGAATTAGATCACAAGATAGCGTTAAAAAGGGAAATTAATAGTGTGAATAATAACACCGAATGTAATTTCTTTTTAGCTTAAAGCTAGGATTAGGAATTAGATTAAGTAGTTGAATTGTAATTTGTAAAAGATTAATAAAAACTTTTTAATTTACAGAGAAACAATTCGTGTTTTTATTCTCTCATAGAAAACAAAAATTTATAATAGAACGAAAAATCGCATTACAAGTACATAAGCGATGCGAACTTTTTAAAGAAGAGTATTTTGTAAGTAACCATTGCATATTCCTTTTTCAATTTCTCTTTCAGGATGTAAAAAAAAGGAAGCGAAGGAATAAAAGAGAAAGGGTGATTTTAAAATGAATACTCTAATCTGAAATACTTTAAGAGGATACCAGCAACGATAGCAGGATGTAAGATATTTCGTTCGCCTTCCAAAAACGGAGCCCCGAATTCGGATCGAGTTCCCTCCCATAAAACATGGTTCACCACGAACCCGGTGCATGACGTAATCGGATGTTCAGGAGAAAGAGGGTCACGTGGGCGATTAAAAAACAGTCGAATCACCGGACAAATCGAAACGCCCTTCGATCCTTCCTAACACGAGGAAACTGGTCGATTAAAATCAAAGCTGTGTAAAATTTTTAAAACAGTTATAACCGGTCGCAGTAATATTTCTGAACTAATATTACTTTACCTTCTCACGTATTTTATCTTGAACAAAAATACAAATTAACCCTTAATTATAGACATCCAAATGTTAGACACTGATACAGACACGGAGTCTTTCGGACTCAGATTAAAATATACTGTTTGTGATATAAACAAAACATTCATCTTTATGTAGAAGTGGAATATAACTCGTTGCAGATTTTTATCACAAAATATTTCACAATCATAAATTGTACCCGTGTTGATAATTTCTGTATCCATTTGTGACAAGGACAACAAATATTTATCGCGTAGTCTATCTAATGGTTAATATATCAATTAAGAATCAGAAGCGTTTCATTTCATAAATATATCGTTCGAATATCTTCAGTATCCACTAAACCCTATTTCAAAGGCAACGAACATTTCACCGTGTGTTTGATACTAATTGTTCGAGCGTACTGATGCCCAACGCAATTTATATATTCTAGAATTAACTGGTTCGATTGACGACGCTTTACTTTTTGTACTTAATTTAATTCACACTAAATGAATCATGCTTGCGGGTGAGTATGTCTTGTTCGAATGTTTGTTAGAAACTTGTGTGGTCGAATGCTTGTAGCCTTCTGCCTTGGTTGAATGTTTTTTGGGATCTATCTTCAAGGAACAAAATGTGAAGAGTGATTGGATAGGTGTAGTGGGGATAAAAAATTCGTAATTATGTATGTGTCATCGGAAAAATGAACGATACTCGGGAAAATACTTCGTTAACCGTAAAAGAGAAAACTGACTTAAACTTTTTCAAGGATTAATCGTTCACCTGTAATAATTAAATCTAAATCAAAGAGTTAAGGTTATGGGAAGATTAAATCTTATATTTCTTGTTAAATTAAAGATGTAAGGTGTTAAACCGATTAAATTTAAAGGAATAATATAAATTACTAATCTTATAAAAATCTTAAAGACAATAAAACATTTGGCGGTGGGACCTCGTTGAGATCTTAGGCTTACAATACCGCCACTATCCTAAGTCTTACTAACCAAGGACTGAACACCGTGCTCCGGTTGAAATAGAAGCTTCCCGATTCGCGAGGCTTCGAGGCATTGTTCATCGCGATCGGCGATTAAGCAATTACCAGGGCAGCGCGTCCGACCAGCCGATCGGAAATCGGCCGGGACGACGGTTCGTACCTAATCAGCCGACTTAACGGCGGCAGAAATCGAGGCTCGCGAGCGGTGCGAGCGTCGGGGACTCCAGCTAGGAGGAGAGAATTTATTAGCATATAATCTCCTTTAATCGAGGCACCGACCGTCCGATCATCGCGGATGGGCCACGATCGTCACGGCGATCATTATGCTAAACAGTCTGAATCCTGAATCACCCAGGGAGCCTTCACTCGCGGCCTTTCTGCTCCGCTCTGTTCCCTGCTCCGCTTCCACCTTCCACTTCCATCGGCGTTCGTGGGTGGATGGAATGTCGATAGGCATCTGGGTACACTGGTCGGCCCAGCTGTTGTACAGGATTACGCTGGTATACGTGGGGCGCGCACTGGGGCCAGGACCTTCCAGGATACGTGTATCCTCGAGGGTCTGCGGTTGTTCTGTCCCCTGTCGCGTTGCTCCGCCTAGCCGGATCCTAAATTGAAATTTGATCTTGCGTAATTAATGTCTGTGCGCGATCGCTCATAACGGTTCGGTTGCCCGAAAGCACGCCCGCTCGCTCGATTCTTTTATTCTCTTCGTGAACTCTGGGCCCGCGACACGGCCACCTCGTGCCTCACGTGTTGTTGTCACCGGGTTGTCCGATGGAGGGCCTCTCGAGGGGCGTTCAATTTGGGGAACACCGAACGAGTACAGAGGAGATGTAATTTAATATTACGCAGAGATTTTTGCCGATCAAGGTGATGTCGTTGCCTTGAGCTGGATTTAAAATTGAAATTAATTTGATGCCTTGCCTGGACGTTGCTGTTGGTAGAGTCGGCTTTGCGTTTATGTGTAAGCTTCTTCTAGAGGTTTAAATAAACGAAAATGTAAAAACTAAGGAAATAGTTGAGTGCGTAGTTTTTAAGAGAGTTTAACACTATTCCTACCGATACTTCACGTATACCTATTCCTACCGCGACATACCCACGTAAGAGAGGCTACAAATTTTTCTCAAAAAATAAACAATGAAAAAAGAAGTGAATATTGAAAAATGTATTATACGAATATTTGAGAAAAAGTCTAAAGTTCAAAGGCAATTCAATTACGTTGTATATATGAAATTCTAATCGAAATTGTAAAAACGGTCATTTGACCGGTTGTGGTAGGAATAGTGTTAATATAGAGATTTCTATATTTTAGGTGTAGCGTGGATTTTTATTATGATTCAATAATTTGATTGTATGTCGATGATTCGTTTAAAACTAGGGTTAAATAAAAATTCGATCTTCCTTACGTTTCGATATAATATTAGCTGTAATCCTTTTAAGTGTAAATAGATAGCGAACTTCTTGTCTTAATGTAATAAAGAACTGGAACAAAATCTACCATATAGGCCAGCAATTTTTTAATCAACGCACGAGTAGTGTAGAGTAAATAGGTATTACACTTTCATAATTAGCAAGCTTACCGATCCATTATGATTGGGTAGCTGAAATCGATCGCCGATCGAACCATCGTCTCGAACTTAAAAAACATACACGGTGAAAGAATAAAATCGATCGGGACACCCGACACTGTTTACGAAATATTATCCACCTCCATCGAGGTACTCATGTGTACAAATCACTTGTATATAAAATTTGCACACGTGCGTCCAGGTACGTTCACGTAACGAAGAAAAAACTTTAGAGCAGGATGAAATCTAGACGGGGAAAGAAAAAAGCAATAAAATTCCTTGATCCAAATAAGAGAACTAATTAAACGAACTGATATTACAGCGTCTGCAAAATGAGTCAAAATAGATCAAATTAAGTAATATGAAGCAAAAAGGTTCGAAGAAAATTGGTATTTCGTACCAAAGAAGAGTACAGTTGAAGGAAAAGGAATTCTTGTTAATTACTCTAAATGAAGCAACAAAACCAAGTCTAGTATTCTAAGAGCAAAAGGGAGAAAAGGAAGAGAAAAGGAAGAAGAAATAAAACGTATAGAGAGAAAGAAAGAAGCCTGTTTGACAAACGATGGATCAATGTACAAAATGACACGACAGCTGGGAAGTGCACTTCTTGGCGCAATAAGCTCTTGTTCTTATTTCGTGCTGCTATTTTCTATCAATGTTTCGCTAATTACTGCGTGTACCAGATCAGTGACAGCTATGGCGACGTTCTTATTTCAGCGACGACAAAGTCATTCTTCGACGAAAGCAGCGTCTGCGAAACGAAATTCGAGTACCTCTGCTTTAGAATACTCTTTTAACCCTTTGACTGCTAAATACTCCCAATCAAAGTGCTCTGTGTAGACGGTGCTCTGTTAGCAATTGTGTTGCTCTAAATAGGAGCGAAGAAAAATTGAGAAACGCGTATACGCGTCCATAATCCACGCGAGTAGCTTTCGCCAGAGACGCATATATGCGCCCATAGCAGTCAAAGGGTTAATAAAGCTTCACATTTCCATATACAAAACAGTCATAAGTTTCAGCCTTGAAAACAGTAATATTCACTGTCGTACTATATTATATAAGTAGTAAAAGTAAGAATTAAGGGTTATGGATGGTTATGCGCCCATAGCAATCAAACGGTTAAAGCAGCTATTTTAATTTTACTCCTTGAATTTTACAGAAACACCACATCGCGGCTGCGATGCAATTCAATATAAAGATTCTCTTCGCCCCTCGACGATCGTTCTTCGGCTATTCCTCCCGTTCAGGAAGTGTGTTCGCGCCATGTTAGAAAAGCGATCGACTGTCGACACACCGAGGCTCGACCGGTTGACTAATTAAGGAACCGCTTCGGCAACGCTTGGCTTCAAAGTGTACACCCGGTCGCAAAGGGCGAAAGAAAGAGGAAGCGACGAGTAAAAAGGCGCGGGGAACAGAGGGAGCTGGCGAACAGCGCACTTAATAGATCCCGCGAGAGGGCCGATAATTAACATTCCCGTCGTATAAAGCGGCCCGCGGCTGAACTTCTTGTCGCGTGGCCTTGCCTTCGAAGATAGAGCGGCCATTGTTCGCGCATCCGCATAAATACCGTATTCTTCTCGGCTTTACACCCTAGCCCCGATAACAGGATGCCGTCTAGCGACAGCCTGTTCCTTTCCGCGTGTTATATGATGCACCTTTCACGCGGTATATGGCGCATCCTGCTGCGACGCGCTCATCTGCCTGGCGCGAACGTATCGTGCAGAGCGGGGAAAAAAGTCCCGTGAAAGGAATGCGGGTCTTATTTAGTCGTAGTTCAATAAATTCACCTCAGCCTGCACGCACTTTCGACCGTAGCGTACTAATGGCCGTGCGAGACGTTACGCTTATTAATGTAGGAATGCGATCGAGCGGATGCGAGTTTAGGAAAATCTGAAAAGTTGAGCGATAGTTGTGTGAACGTAGAATGTTTGGACTCGAGTGTTTCTAAGCCGTGAAAGATGAGCATTTCAGAAAACGTTGCGATTGAGGAATTTTGGATGAACGTGACCGAATGCATCGAGTGCGAAAGGTTCAGAATTAGAAAGAAAGGAAACGAGTGTTTAGAGGAATATATGACGGGAAGGATGCGAGCGTGTGACAGAAAGAGTTTGACTGTGAAGGCAGAAAGAATGTGATTCTGAAGGAATTAAGGACGTTGTTAGATTTCGAGGTTTGGTGGTTTTCAAAATGGTTTAATTTTGCCAAACTTTATTTTACAAAATCTAGCACGTCATGAAGTATAAGTCGAAGGCTACTGAGTCGTCACTGGTAACAAAAAGCTCTTGCTATGTTTCCTATCGTCCTTATATATGGTTTAAGATTTACGGTTGTGGGGTAGGAAAAGTAGAACAGGGATAGAGAGAGATTCCAGGAGTTGACGAATAGATATGGGATGGATGACAAGGATAGATGAGTAAGGGTTCAGGGTTTAGGATGGATGATTCAAAAGAATGAGTCGCGGTTCGGAGGTACAATTATTTACAGATGGGACTGGTTGTCTTAATTCAATAACTGATATCCAACAACGTTGTAGTTGCTAAGTTGTAAAGGCGTTTAAATTGTTATGATTAACCCTAGAACTCCTGAGCCTCGATCTGTTACGTGAACTCCTAAGGGAGGGGTTCCTCGAACCCATTCCTCTTTTTATACATTTATCCTGGAAAAAGTTGTTTTCTGGAAAATTTTTTGCAATGTTAGGATATGCTATAGCTTGTAAACAAGGCAACATATGTTTTTGCGTTTAATTTGTATTGATTTATGTATATTTATAAAATTAAATACTATTATAAAATAGTACAGTAACGTGCAGCTAGTTTGAACTTGATTCCTTTGATAAACATGAATGGCAGAGTATAGTATTAAATGAATGTTTTCTACAAACATGGTTTTTGTAATTGTAACTACTTTGCATTGATTTTAATAAACTATTATATTTGATGCGTCTGCTTTTAGCCTCCAGTATACTCATAACATCTTCCCGTTTTTGTCGGTTCTGTATCTTTTGGTATTTCAGTTCGTAGTGTCTTCCCAATTAAAGGGTCAAATTAGTTACATAGTTTCATTCTTCGTTCTGTAATTTTTATTCTTTGGAGAAAAGGAGTACCACTATCACGGCGCGTAGTCAGTTATATTTCTCTTATGCTTGCTAATTTTTTACACATAACAACGGGAACTTTTTAATATCAAACTTAAATGTGTATACAACAATAAATAATTTTAAGAGAATTTTTTATGAAAGGATATATAATTCTAATTTAAGGTTTCCCAATTTGTGGGTTCGAGGAATGCCCTCCTTACGAGTTCCAGAGTTAAACTGTTTTAAATATGTATTAATAATATTCTAAACTCTTCACTTTTATTTTATTTACAGTCCCATCTCTCGCTCTACTAAAATTGGTAAAATAGAATTTTCCTATATTAATTGGATCGTACGACAAAGCGAGTAAATGACAAGTGTCAAGATTTCATCGGTAACGAATTTATAGTTTAGGGTTTATAGGTTTATAAAGTTACCTATAAATCGTTCGGTCAGCTTCAATTTGATTTTGAAAGTAGATTCTTTTCTTCACGATAATACAGGGTTTTGATGGCTCGTTTATGTATTCCAGTTTATAACCTTCTTCACGCCTTTACACTGCACGTTCACTTGGCAAGTTCTTGTTTTATGACGTATGACCAATGCATGCGGATAAATCGACGATTTATCGTAATTCGATGGAGATTCTCATTGTAAGGAAATCGTAGCTGATTCAACAGCCTCAGTTTTGTTCAAACTTTCTCGGAGATGGTATATATTGCACCTCGTTCCAGGCCACGAAAAGGAAAAAGGATGTTTATGATCGAACTAAAGTTGTGGTATTCGAAACAAAAATTTCGAGACCAGGGTGAAATAAGCAGCAAATAGCGTTAAGAAAATTTATAAAATTTTATGCATTTAAGATACACACAGTTGTATTTTATTTAGGATAATTTACCAAAATATCGATTTTGCTAGAGTTCTCGTTTGAAATTTTACAATTTGATAATCACAATAACTCTGAGAACTATTTAATAAAGATTATCTACATATATAAAAAGACATGTCCTGATTGACTGACTGATTCATCATCGTAGAGCATTAGCTACTGAAGATAGAAACATGAAATTTAGACAATGGGTTCCTTTTTAACATAGGCGCATCGACTAAGGAAGAATTTTTTAATATTCCACCCCTAAGGGGGTTAAATAGGGGTTGAAAAATTGTTTGAAAATTCACCAATTTGGAATAAGTACTATAAAAAAGATGCGTGCAACAGCTAGTATTTAAATACAATTGGAAACATATATTTCACAATAAAAATTTTCCAACACAGTTTTCACATTTATTCTATGATTTGAATATACCTAGCGCAGCGTATCTCGACTTTGTACAGGAACACAGATTTGCCAGATTTACGCAACAAATTCCATAGCTGTTCCATTAATTTTTTATCGTCGAACAACGTAGGCGCCCGTATCGCCCACCATGTAATTCATCTCGCCGTTCATCTGATTATCCGCCTGGCTATTTGACCAGTGCTCGAAACTATCCACGAGACAACGTGGACGTATGAACGCTGATAATGAGGCACTGATACTTATGATATGATGTTTACGACACACCAGCCTGGTTGGTACTGTTAAGCCTCGTATCTACTTTAAGTATGCATTAAAAGGTATATACTGAACGACCGAAAAGTTGGCTAATCCTTTTCCTTGTTCGCCGTGAATGGAGAGGATTACGGGGGATTATCGGATGACCTGGAAAGTAGACAACCAGTGTCTGTTCCCAATCCTGAGGTGGGAGTGCTAAATTGTTTAAAAATGAGTTGTTTGTATGAAACGTGCTGATAGTGAAAAGTCACCTTAAAATGTTAAATTTCCATTTAAAATAACTATGAAAAATTATATATTATATATTTAATCATCAAAGGGGATTCTAATCAACCTTTCAACAATTCTATAAATTTATATTTTTGATAAAGTACTATAGGAAAGTTCTATAAAACGTAGAACGGAAGATGGAATTCAGGTGTGAAAAATAAAAGTGAAGCCATTAAAATATTAATAACAGTATATTTAAAACAATTTAATAAAAACAACTTAAACGACTTCACAACTTAGCAACTTTAACACTCTTTCTACGTTCACAATCAAAACCTTTCTTCTACGTTAGCCAAAAGCTTTCTGCCTTCACCGTCCAATACTTTCTGCCTCACGCTCGCATTTTCCCCGTCATATATTCTTCCAAACACTCGTTTCCTTTCATTCTAATTGTCAACCTTTCTCACTCTACGCATTCGGTCACGACCACCCAGAATTTCTCAGTCGCACTGTTTTCTCAAGTTCTCATCTTTCACGCCTTAGAAACATTCGAGCCCAAACATTCTGCGTTCGCACGACAATCGCCCAACTCAAGTACTCTTCAGACTTTCCCAAATTTGCATCCGCTCGATCGCATTCCTACAGTACTGTAAAATATACCTATTTAAAAGTTATATCTCTTGCAATTGTAAATTTTTATTTAAATATGAAGAAAGTATCAATTTGATTATTTAATACAAATGTTATCATCGTATTATCGTTTAAATTCTCTTAAGTTTTCACTTTACATTATTTAATATTTTTCGTAAGAAAATCTTTGGATGTATACTACGTGTGATTCAGCTTTGAAGCTGAAAAATGAAAGATCTGGATAATTTAGGCTCGTTTAATTATCGCCAATATTAAAACGAAACGAATGATATCATTCGCGCTTTAGCATTGAAAGGAAAATTAATTTCTCCTTCCACGTTTATCCCTTACACACAACGATACGCATATTCTTTAAGACAGCCAGGATTGAAAGATCCTCGAGGGCGTGTCTCGCAGCTACCCGTGTACTCGCGTCCATCATAAGAAGGGCAGGACATAATTATGATATAATTATGACGGCCATTACGCCGGTTAATTACGCAGGGATCGTGGCGGTTGCGACGTGACAACGTCCCTCATAGAGTAAATAACGATCGTCCAGGACCACTTGCCATTTATGGCTCGTAATTGTAAATTTACTTCGTACGAGAAGCCTGGAAGGACGTGTTGGGCGAGTCGATCGCTTTTCAAGTAACCTACTTGCGACACGATTAACAGATTAGTCACGGATATTCATCGTTTCCTTTCGTGATTGGTTCACCAGCGACAATGACACTACCTGTGTTTGGTTCTTCAGGATCTACTTTTTTTCGTATTAAGGCTTCCTATGGATCGCTAACCTTGCCACAGTCTTCGAAATTTTTCATCTCAATTATTCTTCAATTTCATTAAAGAAAAATGATCTTTTAACACGTTTCGTGCCACACCGTTTTTTGAAGACTCCGTTTAGGTCGTATGGGAAGCATACGACCCCCACAGTTTTGCGATTAAATAATGTTTTTGACCTACGTACACCTTACAATTTTTTAATAATACAAAATCATAATTAAAATTTTTTAAAAATTTTTCATTTTACTGTGAGAATACCCAGTGAATGACTTGAACGGAAGTTCAGCCTGAGGCGTATACTGAGTTATTCGAATTATCCTATAAACGAGGTTCCATTGATCATCGATTTCGTTTTAATAAATTTCACGTAGAAGAACACGATTATCCAACCTGAAAGCTGTACAATAAAACTGTATGGAAGACTCAGTTCAACCGAGTAAAGAAACTGTCTGCAGCATCTCGAGAGCACTCGGATCTTGCACTTCCTGCTTCCTCATTGCGCTTCGCTCCATTTTTCCCTCTTCATTTTCGCTTTCCAGCGGGTCGAGTGCACCAGGAAACGTCGAAAGAAACCTCTTGCGACTGCGCGCGCCGGAAATGGTTGCAAATTGCGTCGAAAGAGAAACGAAATTGTTTGATGAACACGCCTGATACACATATTCCACACGGCTCGCAATAATTAGTGAGTTTACAGAGGCAATGCGACTAGGAAGAAGTCTATTGTGATTCCTGTGCACGATCGCGTTTATCATTAAAAGCGAAGCAAATTATCGTTTAGGGAAACGAAGGAGAAAGCAAACGCCACGGGAATATGAAACGCTTTACGGGATTATTAACGAAATTTATCGGCGATATCGTTTAAGATAATTACACGGTTCGCTCTGCTTCCCGAGAAATATTATTTTAAACGACGCATTATTTTCTTTCGTAATTGTTGGCTTCATCGACCACCAAGACACTTTCCTTTTTACTTCCGACATCGTTAAAGAACGAATGAAAAACGCAACAACGAATTGCAATTGACTCATTGCTAAATATTTCTTTTATATTAATTCTTGTCGTAATCCTTTATTTTTTAAATGAAATTAAATGCGATTTTACGGCAAGCGATACTGTTAGAATGAAACAATTATTTTCTTTATCATCTTATAACCTCTGGAAAACAGTAGTCTGATGTTAATTTTTATCACGATAGTTACCGTTTAAGTGATACCATAATGAATCTTTTATAGTCATTTCACAAGAACGTTCATAATCGTAAAATACAATTCTATTCACTCTTAGCAAATACCTCTAGCAATTAACTGTTTATAAAGGGTTAAGAAATGGATAAAATTAGCAGGTAGTTTTTTATTTAGAAAAACTAAATCCTTGCGGTATATCAGAAAATATATTACGCTTTTTGTCAATCTCTAACGACAAAAGGAAGACATCTTTGATCACCAAAAAAGGGTATCTTTGTTCTGTTTTTACTCTCAATAAAATAACTATTTCATCCATCGTGTGCACATAATTACGCGCGAAAAGAAAACTGTCCTTCTCATTCGTAACCTTTATTTGTGATTGTAAACTTATGACACACCTGAAAATTTCTCACGATACACTGATTCATCGTGGCACACCGGTTGAAAATCGCTGTTTCAAAGGAAAGCTTGTCATACATTTTTGCTCCGTTCAAAAATTCGAATAAAAATTGGTCCAAGTATACGACAGCCATGTTGGAACACGGGGCAACGCTCCGTCGAATGTTTGGTGTGCGTCGTTGACCCCGATTTCTGACTCATCCTGCGATTTCAGCGGGGCCAGATCGAAGCCCGGTCCCTTCGGCTCGTCTACCAAACCACGCCTTGTATTGTCTTACTTAGGGGCCCAGCTAATGTGTGCCGTTGTCCCAGCCGTGTGTGAGCCGCGCCGGCATGTTACCGGTCGATCAAAGTGAGCGAGATCTTCCAATATCTGCGCAGCGTTATGACTTACCTTTGATGCAAAATCACGGCGCGTGGGTGGAGTTCAGCGATGGCTAGAAACCGTCCAACGCGAGCAAATGTTCACCGAAAATACTTAACACAATGTTGACTGGCAATTTTACTGAAAAATTATCTCGTGTCATCGGCTATTATTTCGTAATTGGAAGTAAAATAATATTTATTTATATTATTAAAGTTTATTTACTTTTTAATAAATGTTGGAAGTAAAATGATATAAATAAACTTTAATAAATATTGGAAGTAAAATGATATAAATAAACTTTAATAAATGTTAGAAGTAAAATGATATAAATAAACTTTAATAAATGTTGGAAGTAAAATGATATAAATAAACTTTAATAAATATTGGAAGTAAAATGATATAAATAAACTTTAATAAATATTGGAAGTAAAATGATATAAATAAACTTTAATAAATATTGGAAGTAAAATGATATAAATAAACTTTAACCCTTTTAGTACCGAGCAAATTTAACGAATTTGCTAAGGTTTGAGGAAAAGCTCATAAAAACGGAAATAAGAATGATGTTTACAAAATTGAACAAGCAGCATATTACGGAATAAAAGAAAAAATTGAAACATTTATAATGTTTTATAAATTTATTTTGAGATACAGCTCTCTCGCGATGCAAATAGTTAGACGCCATGGCACACGCAACGATATATCGTCGTTCGGTACTAAAAGGGTTAATAAATGTTGGAAGTAAAATGATATAAATAAACTTTAATAAATGTTGGAAGTAAAATAATACAAATAAACTTCAATAAATTTTAATTATTATTCAACTTTTAACACATTGCGGACCGCTAAGAAATCTGTAAGACATACCCCTGGGACAGCGCGTTTTTCGGCAAACTTGCACGATACTAAAATCGTCGTAACATTTTTATCGATGAAGCAATGTTTGTCAAACAATTTTTTTTTCACAGTGTAAAATGCATTTTCTTGTGCTTCATAAACATTTAAAAGTTCCTAATTTCGTAACCTTTTCATGGAATATTGATGAAACGTTAGTTTGACTCTCGTAGATCTCTGAGAAAGTTTAAAACGGTGTTTCTTCGACGAACGATACTCGGATCCTTTCCTCGTTATTTAATCTCCTTTGACGAAAATGCTAATTTTGATACGGTACATCGCAAATCGGCTCGCGTCATTGTTCTTTCCGACTGAACGTGACAATGGTCATTTTTGAACCCCGATAAAACAATGTGTCATTGAACTTCATGCATACATTTACATACAGAATTACATTCATACAAGCATCAACCTGACATTTCTGGTTCCTATCGCCACTGTGTCGCATGAAACGTATCATCGTACAGTCATTAATTAACGATTTATCTGATATTCAAATCAATTACTTAATCGTGCACGGTAATTTATTATCTACTAAGCATCAAAGTAATTATTCACCTATTCAAAAATATTAATTTCATCGTACTCCCTTTCATTTTAATACGGCTTAAATCAATAACTGAAAAGAAACGTTATTTTATTAACCGATTCCCATGGAAATTAGCAAAATTACTACAAAAAAAAAGAGAAAACGGAAACATAAAAAATTCTAGAAAAAGTTTCTCACACCTATAATTATCATTAAAAGTATGATTGTAATCACTTTAATTCTATCAATTTTTATCTCCTTCAAATTATATCCCGTTCATAATTTCCGGCAAAGATAGAATGAATCCAAGTGAATAAAAGTCCTTCAAAATTTCACCCGATGCGTCTCGATAAATATCGAATCGGAGGATTCGTGACTGGCGGCACGCGAACCGCGTTAATTGCCGCGTTAATCGTTCGCGGTGGAATTAGCAGACAGTCGAACACTTACGTCAATACGTCCAGAAGAGAACTAATTATTACACACAGGATGCCGTTGATCCTCTTATTACCTATTTCCTGTCGATCTCTCCGACCTTATTCCGCTCGCCTACCCGCCGAGCGTAATGAAACGTAATGGAACGTAATAGAACGTAATGAGTGGACATACACCTGGTCTATAACTCTTACCTTGATCTTGGACTTGGCCGGCGTGCCTGTGTACACGGCCTCGTGGATACAAGCGCAGAGTTGACCGAGAAATGCGTCGATTATCGATCGGAGAGGGACATTTTGTTACGTTACGTCGTTCGTGTCCGTTAATGAAATTTGACGTGAGCTCGCCTCGTTTCGAGCTCCAAGTAATGTCGAGAGCAATACGTATCGGTACCGTTTTTACCAGGTTTTTATGCTTCTGACCGAATTGTGTCAAAGACGTATGTACGTAGCTAGCAGAAAAAATCGATACGTCATCAAGCTCTACTTAAATGTATCGGTACATATTCGATACGTCGGTGGCAGTACGACTATATTTTGATGATATCGATGCCTGTTTAATACTTTATGAAGCTTTTGTTACCATTTTTTAATATATCGACTTCAGCTATTGGAAATATTAATATCTGATTGATACTTTTACAAGAATATAAATTACGAGATATCGTGTATAAATTTGAAATGTCATGGGAGCTAGTTAAGAAATACAACAACATTTAAAGTTAATAATTTTAATTTTTAAAGTCTGATACTTTCTACGGTAGTCAGTTTATATACGACATGCTTAATTAATGAAATATAATTTTGTTCATTAAAGTCTTTCAGCGAAGCTTTAAATGAGAGTATCTAATTTTGTATAGTACCCGAACAGGTATTGAAAATTCTGTTAGGTAACAAACATCGATTCATTCCTGATGTATCAAACGGGTATCGATGCTTTCGAGAATTATCAAACAGTTTCTAATTCAATTGCCTTGAGTATCATTTCAAGATGTGTCGATATCAGCTAGCAGTATTGAGTACCAAAAACTTCTATAAGTATCAATGCCTGCTATTAACAATAAGTACTTTGGTATCGAATGGATCGAACATCATCAACAGAATCGGCATCAATCCCATCGCTACCTGCAAACGCGTCGCAAAGGCCCCATACATCGATGCATTGTTCCGATAGCAAAACAGATCCACGATAATATTTAATAACGGAATCAATAATGCAGGGAGAAAAGTCCTGGTGTTTGTACAACGCGAAATTTATATTTCAAGACAATTCGATCGAGCCACCATCAAGACAGTCATCACTTATCGCCGTTGATTCCTATTATTAGGCAAGGAAGTCGAGTAAAGATCAAACGGTGCACACGTCGAGCGTCTGTCGAGGCCGGTCAGGAAGTTATAATTAATTTATCTATTACTTACCAGCGGGCCCAGCGATCTGTAATTCTGATCTTCCAATAGCGGACCGTTATAGAGCAGAGAGAGAGAAAGAGAGAGAGAGAAAGGCCGGAAATCATTCTAATAAATTACGCTCGCGATGTATCATTTTGGCGAATCTCGTATCGGGAATATTCGAATAAATTACGCCAACGTTACGCGTTCGCCGGCGTTGATACTTGGTAAAAGGTTCGATGGTAGCCCCGGGCGCCGGATGGACGCTCTGATAAGAATACGATCAACGTGATATGTAAACCTTGATAAAATACAGGGATTTAATGTGTATTATAGGCACAATAAATATTTAGATACATCGCTGGCAGCTTGTGCTGTACCGTTTCCCGGTATCCGGATACTGTTTGATTAAACGACCGGTTATTGGATGAACTTTAACGACCACGGTTTGGTGTATTCAACGATTAAGTGTAGCTGCAACTATTATTTTATATCTGGATCTCATAACCAAATTGTTATCAAGTCACGCTACTTAAATCTTGAAGCTTAATAAGTAAACTTAAATTAGTGCTGCTCTGTAACTAATCATTCGATTCGTAGACTATGTTTATTTTAAACAAATTAGCATAACTTAAGAGAAGTATTATAATATAATATTTTAATTGCAAGATAGAAAGATGGTAAAAAATTAGCGTTTGCAGTCTTGGCAGATCTCGAATTCGTTAAACTGGCAGGAGTCGGTAGTCTATTAGACTAATGTTTAGTTATGTAGGGTTAAAGGAGTGCAAATCAGAGATGATTGGATATATCGAGAGCTTTCTATTGGGTTGGCAACTAAATGATTGCGGATTTTGTCGATAAATGGTTTTAGCACATTCTTTCGTTTTATCAACGTGTCCGAAACACCTAACCTATATTGTTCTCTTGTTGCTTGAACTTCCACCTTTAATTGGTAAGTAAATTTTATCGATTATTTATTTAGTTTCGTTTTTATCCCAATTTAAAAATGGAAAAACAAAACGCATATTTCAAACATGTTTTATTGTATTTCCGAAAAGGCAGGAACGCACTGCAAGCATACAAGAAATTGTGTGCCATATTTGGGGATGAAGCCTTGAAAGAAAGGCTTTATTTATTTATTTCGTTCCATACAGAATTACTTAAATCATACAATTTTTAGTGACGCTGATGATGTAAAATCTCATTTAATTCAGTTTTCTGCTGGTAAAGATTAGAAGCTTTACGAACATGGAATTATGACATTGTCTGAAACATGGCAAAAGGTCATCGACAAAAACGGACAATACCTAATTTAATAAAGTCATGTTTTCAAGTAAAAATTTTAAATTTTCATTCTTATTTAAAATCCGCAATCACTTAGTTGCCAACCAATAATATATTTATACCGTTTGGCTCGGAGACGCATACAATATTATACCATTCGTCCATTTGTCACTCGCAAATACTTACCACGAACTGAACTCGGACGTTCTAAGTGATAAAACGTATACCTGCGAAATGACCTAACGATTCTTTACTTCGACCATTGTAAAACGAAACTCATTAAAAACATTAAATGGGCCGTGGCGAAAACTGTTCTTCCATTGCAACTTCCTTCGCTCTATCACGCCACTCTCTTTAATGCACCTTTTACATTAGGTGGTGTCTCGCAATTTGGCTAATTCAGAAAAATTCTACAGTTATCTAAACTATCGCCTTCGCTTGTATCTAATCACCATTCTCGTGACCTTCGATGTTTCGCGGAAATTCAATGGAGCTTCGCTGAGTCCTGGTCTACGAGGCGAATGAAAGCCTCTCTTCTCACGATACACATACCGCACGGTAGATTACACGTGCTTGGCGCACGGAACTCCTCCAGGAAGAGGTGTAATTAGCGTAGTATCCACCCAAAAACCTGGTGACCATGTCCTGTGTGTCATTAGGCACACGGAAACCTGGAATTATAATAATTTCCCGGGTGCTGTCCGTGCAGCGACCTGATGTCGATCTAACGGTGCGCTGTCCGTTTCTAATCCCGGCCGTTACGTGGCATTATGTAGATCTGCTTTTTTCGCTTCCATTCACGTTGCGTTTCAGAGTGGAGAGTTCTCTTCAATTTTCTGCAACGAGCTCGATCATTCATAGGCGGTCTCGTATTAATGAATGAATTACCGCACCGTTCAACGGGTTTCCACGAAGCATCGGATCATTGATGATTTAGTCGGAATCGTAGGTTTTGTTAGGTGCAACAACCTAAGCGTGAAATGAAAGCGCGTAGAATTCAACGGACGGAAGCGCACATAAAATATTATGGTTCGAATAGAATTCGCTTGACAGGGATTGTTTAAGGAAAATAGCGTTTATTAGGTCAACGTTAATTAAAAATTAATGGGAAAGAGACGAAATTCTGCAAATGCAATGTTTCTGCAGCCGTTTCTCGGAAAATTTCAAAATTTCTAAGAAAATTCATGAAACTTGTAAACAAATGGAACTTTTAGAAGATAAATTCTTTGAATAGATGAATATGGTATTGTCATGGAATTTTTGATAGTCACTTTTGCAACATAACATATTTCACTATTATCTTTACCATTATTGTTACCATCGCACAAATAACAGATTTTGTATGCAATCTTCAATAATTAGAAATTTTACGTTTATCAACTCAGTGTGAACTGAAGTTTAATTTTCCAAGGAAAATTTCAATTTGTAATTGATAGCGTTGAGATCCGAGAATTGGAATTTCATTAAATAAGGTATCAAATCTCGACGAATATATTTAAACAACTTCTTTTTAGACAGCATTACATTAAAAATGTTGCGTTCTTTCGAATTTAAATTCGTATAACCGAACGGTATAAATGCAAAGGATTATTCCCTTACACGTAGATTCTTCTCTCGTGGACCGAATGCGGGTTCGCGTGACTGAAAAGCGAAAGAATTTTTATCCCCCGTAATTGTGGGAATGAAGCTTCGTGGCGCCTCTTTCGCGTCGATTTCGAGCCGGACGTCTGATACGCGTCTGTGGTTGGTTGTCAGTCTCGCTGTCAGACCCGCGATCGCTCACTCGATTGGCTTTTCCTCGAAAATCTCATCGGGAATGTATGACCGGGAATAGATCTTGCGCAGAAATTATTGCCCCGTGTTAATCTTGATGCAAACCACGCATGGAAAAGTTATGTCTGATCGTAATCGCGACAAAGGGCGTAAAAAGTGCTATTGTAATTGCATCGAGATGCGTGATGATAAACAGGCACTCCTTAGTGTTTCGGTATTTTGTTCGCTTATGTAACGCTTGTTTTACATTCTTCTGATTTCACATAGCTCGTAACTGATAAATATGATGATGAAATATTAGACGAGACCCTCGCAGATTTCTCGTACGATCTAAAGTGATTTCTTTGACGAACCATTATCGAATCCTTTCCTGTATATTCAGTTTCCTCGTTGAATATCGCAATTTTGATTGCACACTGTAGCGATTGCCAAAAAATATAGTCTACTACAGTTTTGCTACCTTTCAATTCAATTTCGTTCAGTTAACTAATTTTTCACGCATAATACATTAGATCTAATCGCAGAAGATACTCTATAATCATTAAAATTAAGTGTTCGTTACAATTATTTTGAATACAACTGAAAATTTTATTTATTCTGAATATAACATTAAATTGAACAAAGAAATCGTTGATTCTGGAACTGTTTCTACAAAATTAACGCGAGTATCGTTGAAACTCTATTAATAACGATTTCTCTTTTTCTGAACGCTAATCATCCGAACGATTTGTGCGCAAGCCAAATAACTCATTATCCTTCAACGTAATTGAGTTGAGCCGGCTACCCTGGAAAATGCAATGTTCACCGTTCAAGATTTACATCCCAGCTCGCGGTCTCCCTCGAACCATAACTTAAGGCGTTCATTTCCCAAATACACGTTTCGATCGAGCGCAACCTACAGTATCGGACAAAAGTTTAAGACGAGAGGACAATGAAAAACAGAGTTTTATGGTATGCAAATATTGTTCGTATACTTATTTTTATCGTTATTATGGTAGAACATTATTCATCGATTAGCATAGAATATGAATTTTATTTCCCGTGCTATTTCTTATTAACCCTTTACACTCAAGAGGTGACTATTAGTCATCTAATAATACTGACTTCAAAACTTTTCAAATTCGAAATATTCACTAAGATTTAGTTTGGTTAAGCGATATACTAAAATTTACATATGTGACTGTTTAACCTCTGAGTCTGACTAATAAACGAACCAACTAAAGTTGGAAAATTTGCGAAACTATCATTTGGTGACTGACACTCGCCTCTCGAGTGCAAAGGGTTAATTAATTTATTCGTTTTCTGTGACCCTTCGGTGTTAAACTTTTGTCCGCTACTGTGTGTTCGCGGAATAATGGGTCGCCTGTAAATCAGATTCCCGACAGTCTATTTTCAACCGCCTCGCTTTTTCACTTCTTTCCGTATGTCTCAACTGAATTTATCACGAATCGGACAGTACATGTCGTATAGCCGATACGCGACCGCGACGGTATGCTAAATACAGTTATCATGGCTCGTGTCAGGCGAAAACCGACGGATAACTAGAAAATTGATCGACCGCATCGAGTGCCTCGCCGCGGGATTAACTTCATTCCGCGTAAGAGGAATTTGATTTACGTACCGAGATACCGACGATTTACATATTCGAAATAATGACTGCCCGACGAGAATGGCAAACGTTGAACGCTGAACGCGTGCTCGTCGCGTTTCTGAGATGAACGCTGAATATTGTTATTGGGAAACGGAACGAGCGTCTTTCATGAACTCGACGATTATTGAATTACTGAATTATACTGGCGTCATTTGGTAGTAAAGGTGATCCCACGCGAATTATTTAAATTTCAAGCATCGCTTGAATCATGCGACAAGCATTTGCTTATTTCTAATCAAGTTATATCTGCAATCGATGCAACCAAATCTGTTTAACTCTTTGGAGCATGGTGGGATAAAAAATGTCCCACTTTTTTGATGCACGGTAATGCACGGTGGAGCATTTTCATTTGTGTAAAACAGTTGGTAATACCATAAAAAAATGTTATAAATGTGTTCGCTTGTGTTGGCAACTTTCAACATGTCAATACAGGTTAGTATAGGTTTGTTTAACCCTTTCGCTACGGCGGGCCTCGCCGCGGAGCGTCTTGTGTGGAACGAAGCGCCGTGCCCAAAGTGCGAACATTAAACGCAAATAGTCTTCAGCATTCAAGACCAAGACTTTTGTCTCAGAAACGACTCTTTAACTTTTAGAAGCAAAATGATTCATGTTCATAATTTTTCTATGAACAGATTTTTAATTCAATAATACGATTAATATTTTTATATTATACAACAAAATAGTAACTATAATTATAACATAATGTTGACCAATAACCTTTTAGTAATCATATTTTGTATGAAACTCCTCGAAACACGCATAAAACTTGACTTTTGGCTCCATTTTTATGGTAAATGATAGGGTGACTATTGTCACCCGTCGTGTATAGGTGGCATCTTGTGGCCGGTGACTATAGTCACCCGTAGTAGCGAAAGGGTTAATTTAAAACACAACAAAATTCCTGTGCAACATGGGTCTATTTATTCTCTGAAATCCTGTGCCTCAAAGGGTTAAGGCATGACCGGTACATGTTGGTACAGAAGTTTAGATCCGTCAGTATTCAAATGGAGAAATTTTTATACCTACGCGTACAATAAGTAATATTTGTGATTTAAAATTAAAATTGAAATTGTATCAGGAATATCATTTTCTAAAATGATAGATAATTTGCAAAACGAGCTTCCTGTGAGAGTATTGTTCTGCAATTTGATTGATCATTTACTTTAAGTTACATTTGAACACACCACAAACTTTTGATCGACAGTCTGTACACTCGCTTCACAAAGTTTAAAGAGCAATCAAGATATACAGTAACGGACAAAAGTTTAAGACCAAAGGGTCAAAGAAATTAAGCTAGTTAATTTATAAGGATTAGCATGATAAACAAAATTTGTGCTAATCCAGTTATAACCAAATAATTCTATGCTAATCAATGAATAGTGTTCTATCATAGTAACGATAAAAATTAGTGGACAGACAATACTTATAGGAAAGGTTATGAATTAAAATAAAAAAAGAAAAGAAAGAAGGGTGAACAATGATAATAAATATACGGGTATTTAATAAACTAAAACGACACAAACGAACACAAAATAACAAACTACGCTAATACTTCGCAAACTACGCTGATACTTCGCAAACTACGCTTACTACTTCGCTTATTCAACACTCTTTCTACGTTCAATTCTTTCTGACTTCACCGTCTAATACGTTCTATCTTCACCGTCTGATACTTTCTGCCTCGCGCTCGCATTTTCCCCGTCATATATTCTTCCAAACACTCGTTTCCTTTCGTTCTAATTGTCAACCTTTCTCACTCTACGCATTCGGTCACGACCACCCAGAATTTCTCAGTCGCACTATTTTCTCAAGTTCTCATATTTCACGCCTTAGAAACATTCGAGCCCAAACATTCTGCGTTCACGCGACAATCGCCCAACTCAAGTACTCTGACCTTTCCAGCCTCGCATCCGCTCGATCACATTACTACATACTTATGGACCATAAAGCTATGTTCTACATTGTCCTGTCGTCTTAATCTTTTTACCGCTAATGTACCTCGTATTTGGTACGATTACGACACTCCAGTCATTTCATCAGCGGTGCTAATCGTTAGAAATTGAAACACCTGCGGAATTCCTAATGAAAGAAAAAGGAAGAAAAAAGACGGTACTATAACCACGTTGCATGGTGCATTAAGGAGTCACCTGTAATTGTGTTCACGGGATGCAGAAATACGTGAAATCTCGTACCCCAATGAATGTTGAAGCACAACAAATTCGGTGATACACTCTTTCGCGGTGTCGATTTCGAGAAATCTGGAAACTGTTCGTCTGGAACAGCTGTGAATCGGCACCGAACGGAGAACCGTGGCGAATTCTGGGGCACTGATCGATCACGGCGGCACGACTTTCGTTCCGAAATCGATTATTACGGGTGAGCGTCGGGTTACGTTCCCCGCGGAGGTAAGCGGACAAAAGTGACGGTAAATCTTAAATAATCGTGAACTATGCCGCAGCCGATAGATTTGCCATAATTCTTCGCCACATTCACCGGCTATATGGCACTCCAACTTTCTACCGTTTGTACAATCGTGCGAATTATATCGATGGAATCGTCGTTTAACCCATTGACTGCCATGTAAATTTAACGCGTCTTGCCCTGGGTGCCAAGGTTTTATTTTAAAGAAGACATTTTAATCGTTTAAGCTATAATTTTAATAGTTTTTAATAAAAATTAATAATTAATATGTTCTCTACACTATATATATATATATTTTTCATTCATCCTTTATAATAATTCCTAAATTAAATGGCCATTTGTAGCTAATCTAAACTTGCAACACACACTACGAAATATCTCGTAGCTGGCTATTTTGGTACATACAGTTACTACGAGATATTTGGTAGTTGGCAGTCAATGGGTTAAAAAGATTTTATCTTCCTTTAGGTATTCTTTCCATTTTTCCTTAACTAATTATTCGAGTATTTACTTAAAAAGGCTAATTTCAGATTGATAAGAAAGATAAAATTTAGGAATAGATTCCAAACCTTCAGCTCGTAACTTACGTGTATTTAACATAATTGGTTAAAGGAAAATGGAAAGAATACCTAAGAGAAGATGAAATTTTTTTAAAGAACGATCGCATCGATATGATTCAGACAATACTTATAGCCAAATTTAGTCATAAGGTAAATACCAAGTCCTTTGTATTTTGTATAAATGTAAATGTAATGGCTGTGCATGTCGCTAATAACCCCATACAGGATTTTATATATATAAAATTCGAAATTAATATCATAACTTTAACAATTTGAAGCTAATATTGAAACTTATCGATTTGAAATCAGTATTTGAGTTATTAATTTGAAATTAACAATTTTGTCAGATTTTCACCTACTCGTTTTATAATATTATGTGTAAATACGACTCTAAATACTCTTTTTCTCCTCTTTTCACTCATTTTTGCGTTTCATGAAGCATACAGAGGTCTGAAAATTTTGGCCGATAGTGTGTATCTCTTCGTGAAACTTCTGAAATCCAGTTACTCTGAAACACACCCAAGTAAGAACTAATGTTTATGCCTGCTCCTTACATCATTATTACACCGTAAATCATCCACGAGAACCGTTTCAACCACGGCATTAACCTGTCATGAATTGAAACCAAGAAATTTAACGGCTTTTCATGTTTCAATTCTTCTCACTGTTACGTAAACCGTTTGAAAACTCGCGCCTCGAGTCTGATCTGCCAAACAACAAACTGTCCGATCGTAATAACCAACACAGAATGATCGACAGTTCTATCGCGATTAATTCTCAAACAACTTGAACGGCCGAGTCCTAAAAAATCACTAGCTTATACGATTGATAATCATTAATACGCAAATTCTTATGGATTTATGGTAAACTTCATGGAATATGCAAAACTCCTCATGAGGAACACAATAGACAAAATCACAACACGGTGACTCACAATGTTAATCAAATAGTATCTATAAATATAATTACTGACTCTAAATCGTACTAATGAATTTAGAAACTCAGAAAATAATAAAAAAATCTTTCACCATAAAAAGAACTTAAACAGCAGAATTACGATTAGATTTGTTTAAAAAGATTCTCAGTTATTCGATGAATTTCGTAAGTACTTAAGAGGATCAAACAATTTTCTGTCTACACTCCATTTTCTTAACTATGCCTTAATTTGCGTAAACATCTTTGGTCTACTGATTTTTAGTAAAAACAGGCTGACCCCAAGATTACAGGGCGTCGATGAACGATCACGAAGACAGGACTGCGATCGATCGCGAGATCGTTGGCTGGATCGTGAGCAACAGAAACGAGGTAAAAGGTAAAAGCCGCCGCTATGACGACAGAACTAGAAGTTCTGGACTCCGGCTGTATCCGGTATCCAAACTGGCGGGTCTTTGTCATATATACGTGATACAGTGCCGGTTCACAAGCAATTTATGCGACCTGTCCTTTGTCTCAGAGTCCGGTTGCCGGTGATTTCCTCCAAGATATACACATACAATGTCGGCCAAAAGTTTGTACACGTCACTCATCCTAAGGAAATTTAAAGGAAACTTGAAACAAACGAAAAGATCGCTTAGAATTGTGTTACCTCAAAGATCTCTTTGGTAGAAAATCGAAAATATGAAAGCGTTGAAAACTTGTTGTTCTTTAAATAAAAATTAAGTTAATGCTACAACGTTTCAACCATAGCTTAGAGCAATTTTGACACTATTCCTACCGACACTTCACGTATACCTATTCCTACCGCGACATTCCCACGCAATACAGACTACAAATTTTTCTCAAAAAGTAAACAATGAAAAAAGAAGCGAATATTGAAAAATGTATTGTACGTATATTTGAGAAAAAGTCTAAATTTTAAAGGCGCTTTAATTACGTTGTATCTATGAAATTCTAATCGAGATTTTAAAAACGGTCATTTGACCGGCTGTGATAGGAATAGTGTTAAGTTATTGATCATTTCCTCAAATGTGAATGTAACTTTAACACTAAAACTACCAGAGCATTCAAAATGAGCAATTGGTAGATTATTCATAGCAAACTTTATAAATTCCCTATGATAAAGCTTCCAAAGTTAACTAAGACTTTCTGCAGAAGCTATAAATAAAGTTTTGTTTTCTATATATTCGGTATTTTTTAATGTAATTTTCAATTTCATTTCTTCCATACAAATAAGTACGCTTTAATTGTCGACAGTTCTAGTGTTAATAAAGTAAAATGAACCATCGAAAGCAAATCTTTTACGTAATAGTTAAATTGTTGGTGTTTAATTCTAATAAATAGTAGAATCAATGAAAACAATTAGGGGACAGTTCGTCGTGCACACTGAAAAGTGTTTCCAAACTTTTGATCGACAGTGTACGCGCTTCTAAGCCACTCAATGTTGTTTCTTGTGTCCGATCTGTGAGTTTCTGCTCGGATTTGCGTAACACATGGCGCCGGCTCTTATTTATATTCGTTAATCAATCTGATTTGATCGAACGTAAATTCCGGGGAGAACGTTTGTGTTTCGATAATGATTGCAGTAGAATAGGTGAATCATGAAGTGCATTGTAAATCGCGGGGATAACGATAGTGAGGGTCTGAATTGAACATGCGAGGGTGATAGAAAGAAGTTTATGCAAACGTTTGCCTCAAAGAGTTATTGGCCATTTCCCGCTCTGTACACATTGTTCACGAGTTTGCGAAAGATCGCGTTAGGGAATTTCGATGCATGATGTTCCTATGAAAAGTAAAAGAGAATGATTCGGTGAATATTTTGAAAGAATTCGTAAATAATCGAAAGAAACAACAAACAATCGAATAACCAATCAAATTTTTAAATCTCAACATTTCCAAAACTCGAAATCCATTAACCAGTTAACTGTGTCGATCATTTTGCAAAGTGCGCCCCAGTGTGTGTCACGATAATCAAGCGATGACGGATATAGTCGTCAAACACAGAGTAAGTGGCGCTGTTGAAATATTGGGTCAAAAAAGACGACTTTATTTTAGAAAATGAATGAATTTATTAGTAATATTTACACAATGGATCAACGTAAAGCTATATTTACACATAATTAACGAAAAACTTTAAAAAAATCAAATATTTGTAGAAATTAAAAATTTATAATGTTGCTTTCGTGTGATATGTTCTGAAACAGGGAACGATGCACAGTGGCACTTTGCATGTCGGACACCAATACCGAGAGTCTTTTCTAATTTTGTTTTTATAACAAATAGAACATCATCGCAGATGGAGAATCTAATATACTTTGTTTTTTTGGTTATGACACGTCAAGATGAAAATCGGGATAATCAAAGATCCAGTGTTACTGCAGTGCTTACGAGTTAGCTCTCAGGAAGTTAGAAATCCAACTCAAATTATCTATAATTTTCATTTGTTTATTTCATTTCGTCCTGACCCCTAAACATTCTAAACATATTAAAATTTACGAATATAATTTAGTTTTCGCCAGAATTACAATTTAAACATCAAATTGTAACAAAATTTTACGCATGACCAATATAGCCGTCATAACACAAAATTCTGCCATTCTTCCATGACGGATATAGTCGTCAAACACACTTAACTGGTTAACCCTAGAACTCCTGAGCTCGATCTGTTATGCCGCGTCCACACTGCTGTTCGCGAGCTGTGCTCGCCAGCAGTGTGGACACTTTCGCGAACAGCGAGCAGCGAGCAGCGAACTCCTCAGCGAACAGCGAACAGCGAACAGTGTTCGCTCGGGAAGCGGTACATCAAAGAAACTGTTCGCGAGCTCGAAGCGTATCTGGACGCGTTTGTAACACAGTATGTGGAAAAAGCTAATAGCGAACTGCCCATGAATTCAGAGCGAACAAGCTTGTAACTGTTCGCGAGCTCCAGTCTAGATATGCTGCGTTTTCCGTTGGCGAACAGCTCGCGAACCGCACGCGAGCAATTCGCGACACATAAAGCCGCGTCCACATAGAAGAGAACTGTTCGCGAGCAGCTCGCGAGCAGCACACGAATTGCTCGCGTGCGGTTCGCGAGCTGTTTGCCAACGAAAAACGCAGCATATCCAGACTGGAGCTCGCGAACAGTTACAAGCTTGTTCGCTCTGAATTCATGGGCAGTTCGCTATTAGCTTTTGCCATATACTGTGTTACAAACGCGTCCAGATACGCTTCGAGCTCGCGAACAGTTTCTTTGACGTACCGCTTCCCGAGCGAACACTGTTCGCTGTTCGCTGAGGAGTTCGCTGCTCGCTGCTCGCTGTTCGCGAAAGTGTCCACACTGCTGGCGAGCACAGCTCGTGAACTGTCCGCGAGCTGTTCGCGAACAGCAGTGTGGACGCGGCAT
>JAOPTO010000900.1:67763-131746 GCA_033822845.1 Tetrapedia diversipes
GGACTTTTCGTTTAGACTGCATCGGTCTGTGGGACCGACAGTGGACTTTTCGTTTAGACTGCATCGGTCTGTGGGACCGACAGTGGACTTTTCGTTTAGACTGCATCGGTCTGTGGGACCGACAGTGGACTTTTCGTTTAGACTGCATCGGTCTGTGGGACCGACATCTGGTGTATCGGCCACCTCACTGGGTGGAAGGAGTACCTTAAGACTTTAGCTCATACCTCCCGTCCCCCTCCTCAATAGGGGGAAACTCCGAAATTCCTTTCCAGCGAAATCTGCCTCAGTTCTGGACCTGAAACCACCGACGGTGTCACTTTATTATCGGATCATTCACCCGAGAATTGAAGACTACAGCTTGACTCTCCACGTGCCTGTGTAAGGAAGTTTTATTCTTGGGTTGTATTATGGTAGGGGACAGCCACAGAGACTGCCCCACCGCCAAGCAACCCTTCTGTGGGACCGACAGTGGACTTTTCGTTTGAACAACGTCGGTCAGGGAAATCGACAGTATCAAAGTTAACCCTTTGCGCTCGAGAGACGACTGTCGGTCGCCAAACGATAGTTTCTAAAATTTTCAGACTTCAGTTAGTTTGTTCGTTAATCAGACCCGGAGGTTAAACAATCATACATATAAATTTTAATGTATGACTTAACTAAACTTAAAAATACTTGAAAATTTTTGAAGTTAACTTTTTTAGACGACTAACTGTCACCTCTCGAATACAAAGGGTTAAAAGATAAATGTAATAATTTTAATGCCGTTTATTGAAACACTGTAAACAAAAATATCAGTTTTTTGAAGAATATTTTACCAATGGTTACTGGATCATTATTTCATCGTTCGTTTAATTTGAGCAAATTGCTAAGCTTCGAAATAAGTCTTGTATCTTGAAATTGATTAAAAAAGGGATACATACGTGCAATTATTAGCTATTGACAAGAATTAACATCATTTACGAAACATTTCTAATTGTTAAATATCATTTGGATCTTTCTGCTTCAAATGGTTCACGCGAAGTGCAAAAAGACAATTTAAGTGTGCCGGTGATTGTGCATTAGCCAACGGCAAAGAAACAATATAAGGACAATTGTTGCAACAGTACTGAAAGTCGTTCCTGTTAATAATTGCACCTCGATCAATTTTCACAAACTCTGTGTCGCACCGTCGATCAACTTTTCCGCAAGGGCGAGCTTTCACTTGTCTTTCACGCGCGTGCACGAGAACAAACAGATCTTCTTAAAGGCGATTAAGGTTAAAAACGTGTGATGATTTATAGGTTCGCTCGAATGCGTTCATTTATTTCAATCTTTCCGTTAGAGATCAGATGACAGGCGTCGAATGGCATCTACCGTGTGCTACGATATTTTTGAAAGTTACACTTCCCTAATGTCAAAACAAATATTTATGCCGATGATTATCAAGATTTATGGATCGTTTGAGAACTAGAATGCAATTCCTTTGTTGATCTCGAAAGTTGCGCTTACCATTTCTCAATTAATTAAACAGTCTCTAAAAAAAAGTTTCATGTGTCTATTGGCAAAGAAAAAATAAAAATTAGAGAATACAATTAAGGAATTAGCTAACTAAGATTAGATAGAAAGAAGAGAAATATTTCTTAAACGCCTACTAATTCAAACGACTTTCGAAAGTGACAGAAGTAAAACACACAGCAGATCATAAAGTTAATTAATCGACAACCAAATAAGAACAAGAATAAGCAAAATTAATCTGACATCCAAAATCATCAGAAAGTTTATCGCCTCCGATAACTTAATCTGCATCTCTCCATCTGATGAATCACAACGGTTCAGCGATCTCGCTGCACGTACACTGCCACCCAAAAGTTTCCACGTACGTTTCCCGGTTTCCAGTCCTGGAATTACATATTATCACGTTCCCTGCAACGCGTGCTCAGTAATCTCAAGCTTTCAGCCGATAGAGTACGCGTACAGGGCAGCAAATCAGTGCGAAAACGCTTAATTAACGCTCTGACCAATTTTATTTTCCGCGGGAGAGAAGAGGGAGAGGGAGGGAGAGGGCACGATTTTTCTTTTACGCTCGCGTATTAACTCGCGGGAGAAAGGCGCGGCGATTTTATCTTTACGCCGGCCACGCGATATCCAGTACCGCTCGAGATCGATTTGCATAGGCTTCCACGGTGAACTAGGAAAGGCGCGTACTTAATTAACGTGTGTCCCACTCGTACGAGCCGCAGATTTATACGAGATCGTAACCGTACGATTCGAGGAGCTGTCATCTCGTTAAGGAACTTTAAGGATTCCCAGGCGTTTCGAAAAACCGTCTGCAATGCGGAAGTCGCCGCGTGCAGACCACGACAACGGTCCGGTCGGCGTACCGCTAAATTTCGATAAAAATCCTATATCCAACGTCGCTTAATTGCTCGTTTCTTATTTTCTCGAGGCAAAAAGGCGGGCGTTCTTTCGACATTGCTCCGTACGAACGGTCCATACGTTTCTTTTCTTTTAATTAACCCTTGCATTCTGTTCTCGAAACGGATGCAAATCGCACAATTTTTTGCGATTGTACACCTCTTTCTTCTTGTATTTTAAAATTTATGCAGGCCGAATTTTACGTATCGATCGTCTTAAATAATTTGTGAATTATTTGTTACAGAAAAGAAACGTTTATCGTGTTCAAATATTAGTGTACCGTATGTTCCATTTAGCGGGGTGCAATTTTTATTCAAAACATTCATGTTTGCAATAGGTAGCTTACAAATTATTTTTTAAGGTGATTAAGTTGTGGAACTCACCCTGTACGCACAAAAAATCTAGTTCTAGTGAAGTGTAGAATAAAAAGTTATGTCAGATTAAGAATTCCTGAAATTTATATTTCCTACTGTATTTATCTATGTAAAGTGTGTTGCATTTATTGTTAGTACAATTTGAAATTGCATTCAATTATTTGCTTCAAATGCTGTTATTCCATCTTGGCTTTCGAAAGTTTCAAATGATACATAAATCAGTATGCCGGGTTTCTGCATAAAGTTACTCCTTTTTGCTTCGTGTTTTTCGTCATTCCATTGCTCCAGATGATTAATGTAGTGTAATACTATGTAGAATATTTGAATATTCATTTTCTGAATTCCCCGTTTCATTCCGTACCGCATTAATGTTGTCAGTAACAACAGTTTCGTAATGTCTTAGCAAATGTTACCGATAATCACCGATGGTAATTCCGTTGAAAATATCACTGGGAAGTATTTTCATTAGATTTACTTTCTATTCATCTTGGATCCATTCAAATGAGTCTGAATCTTGTTCATTGAACATAAACCCACTGTTTTTGCCAACGTAATGGTAAAAACTGTATTTACGAACAAATATCTTCAGTGAAAGGGACGTACTTCTGTACAGAGGAAGCGTAAAAAAAGCGACATTTCATTTACGTTCCTTTAACGGTTAATTAACTCGTTACGATGTAGCCGTCTCAGAATGCCCGCAACATGGATGCTGTTTCAACACCCTAAAATTTTTACTGCACCGCTATTATATAAATATTAAACTCGCTGCTCCTTTCGCTAATGAGAAACCCGATCTATTCGTGTAGCTTCTCATGCATGAACACGTTTCGTAGGCAGATCAACACTTGCACGAGGTAAAATCGGATACGTATACATTATCGAAAAACGAAAGGAGCGTCGAGGAAAGAAAAATTACGAATAAGAGTAGAATTAAATTGCTTTACCGGAAAAAGGAAAGGAATAGAATAAAGGAAGACAAAAATTCATTAATATATTTGTATATCAAAAAAATACAAGTATCTGTTACGCCAAATTTTTGTATTCATTGTCTCAACTTGATTGAAAAATTGATTGGAAATCTTTTCTCCAAAATTTAAAAAAATAGTAACATTAAACGCTTAACAACTTAAACAAAATCAAAATCATTGCACACATGTCATCGCAATGAAAAACAAAATGTCGCATTAATGAATAATTTCACAACCCCCTAACTCCCTTAAAAAGGAACACCTTCTTGTTATCGTGCATACCTTTTTTGACGCTACTCTCAAAATTTCATCCACGACTCATCTGCTCTCTAAGTTTTCCATCATTTTTATCTCGTGCCACAACATTTCTCTCTCACGAAGTTACTATCACATCCGAACCCCGAGCCTCCGTCGAATTTACATCTGAATTTCGCTGGGCTCGCGATTAGCCTCTTAACCCCATCGCGAGTCGTTGTTGTTGCATGCAGATTCCAGTCGTGTAGCCCGGCGAGCGCGAAGCCGAAAAATGTCCTGGAAAAACTGGCATCCCCCCTCCTTTGCCCTCTTACAATTACGATCCCCCCTAGGTCCCGCTCGAGAGATACCAGCCAGCGCTTCTTTCCCGTTCGCCTTAGAAAGGAATTAATTTGCAAGATAATGAGCGTGCCGATGTAGCCAGCACGCGTCCAGCGTGTACACCGGCTGGCCGGGCATTATCGATTCGAAAAGCGAACAGCACGCACGAAAACGCGTTTCTATGAATCATCTCATCCGTATTCAGCGACGCCTGTATTCGCGAGTCGACCCTGAGGAAGCCACCTACGAGAGTACGAATCGCCTCGCGAAGGGAACGGGTTAATCGGGCTTCGATCTGAGTTTGCCTGGACTACGGCCGTGTTCCACCGCGACTGGCAACGTGCACGCCATCATGGGATTGCTGCCAATCGAACAGTTTTCTTTCCTTCGTTTTTTCCTCTCCTTATTTTCACGCTCTTTATCTCCTGGCAGCCTTGCATCGGTGATTAGCGTCAACCGTTAAACGACAAGGTTGCGCGTAGTCCGACACGTTACGTGCTGACGAGGAAACAGGAAGAGGGAGGACGGAGGAATAATTCATCGATGGTTAAGCTGACTTGTCGCGAGTCGCGTTTCTGGGATATCAATTTTGTAGGTTAATCGAACGAACGGGATGATTGGAGATTATACGCCGGGTTTCAGTTTGTTGGAACGTCGGATAATGGTGGGTGAGGATAGTTATTGTGGGCGATGACGGTGGTTGTAGAAGAAGAGATGGAAAGGTAGAGCGGATGTAAAGGGCGATATGTAATTTATGTAGGAGCCAGAAATTACCCATAGATTTATTAAGTTTTATTTATACTAATTAGGATTTAAGATTATAAAGGTTTAGTGGCGAAATTATTTCGTGGGGCGGCACTGCCTGCGCGGAGGGCAGAAGATCGTGAGCGAGCGAAACGGAGTTGTTGTAAAAACGATTTTGTCACGAAATGCTTTTTTTTTGACAGAAGACGTCCATCCTTTGTTCTTTCCGTGCGCAATGTTCATGTAATTGTAACCTAACTCTCTTTTGTACTATTTTAAAATATATATAATCTTTTATTAATTGTTTCCTACATTTATATAATATTTATTGTACAACGTATTCTGTTTAGTTGAAATATCGTGGTTTCTTATGACGATGGGAAAGAATGTTATTGATACCGGACAGCGAATGTTATTAAGAAAAAAAGTTCCTGTTTCATATCTTTCAAGTATATTGCCTTATAAATTAATAGACTGAAATTTGTAAACTAATGACTTGATAAAAATTTGTTATCCTCTAGAAACTCGAAAACCCTTCTCTAAAATATTCTTTGTATAAGAATTTCTTGTTTAGTGTTTCTAAATAATTACAAAGTTAAGTAAACAAATTAAACTTAAAAGCCACCGTATAAGGTCCAACCCTGGACTGTTACTAATATATCTCTTAAAAATAGTTCATCCATAAAGTTAACATTATTACACATCTAAAGAATGATTGGAGACTAACACGAATATTAAATACAAAACATTCTTTCTTATTTATAATTTTACGGTATATACATATTTACACGATAGAAGTAACATTTGTACTAGTATATGATTACTCTTCACACCGACAATGTATATTTTTAGTTAAAAATCGGAAAAAAATTTAATTACAATCTATCAAATACAGTAAATCCAGGAATAATTCTATTTATCATTACAAATTAGCTTACAATGGCTCCCAAAAGTATTCGTACACTGTATTATAAGGAAATTCATCTACTTCTGAAATTCTGATTTTAATGAAACATTATGTGTGTACAGAGCATAGTGTGTCCTGCGTGGAGAAATTGTTTTGGCGGCAAAATATCTTTTAAGGGGGCTGATAACGAATTTCGAAGTTGCAGCAATTTTTCACGCTTTGAATACAAGCTTTTCTGTGGTCTTTTCTTATGACAGGGTGATAGAGTATTAACCCTTTGCACTCGGCTGTCCCCTCTCATGGGACATCGTAATCCTAGCATATAATAGTTTCGCAAATTTTCAGACGTTAGTTCAGACCCGAACGTTAAATAGTCATACATGTAAATTTTAATATACGACTTAACTAAACTAAATGAAGTTTCATATACGTGAATCATATAGTAAATATTTCGAATTTGAAAATTTTTGAAATTAGTATCATTAAACGACTAACGGTCACCTCTCGAGTGCAAAGGGTTAAAAATTAAACATTTTCCATTTGAAAGGTTTTGCTTCATCAAGTACCATTATAAAGTTATCTTTAAAAAAATGAGAGAAAACTCAGAAGCTTCAACGCTGGTTTCACCCCTTTAAAATGGTATTTAGATGAAAAGAAGAGATTAATTCATACGTATACTATTACGATCTACATACCCACAAAGTTTTATCAAAAATACTTCTATCGGACTCAGAATTTCAGGGTTAAACGGATTTATTTGTGACATAGTGTACGAATACTTTTTGGAGCCACCGTATATTTATAAATTTCAATGATTATTAATAATAATAAACATTAAATAAAAGCAATAAATTGTTTAATAAACAATTAAAATTAAATAAATCATGATCACTACAGCGAAATAAGGAAATTTTGTATTTGACTGAATAGTGACCAAGGCCAAAACAAAGGTAGTTCACGCTTCAGTGTTTTTTCTGCTTAACAGTACCGCGCAACTCGGAGATCACCTCCAAACACATCAGTTGTTCCTCGGCCATCATACCGGGCATGTAAACATGTCATTACGTTACCGAACGTATTTTGACATGTCGCGCGTGTAGTAACGGGATCGCGCGCGTACCCACGCGTATTCGCGATCGATTTACGGTGTACTACCGTATTGTTTAGCTTGCACGTTGCTGAGTAATCCTGTCTACAACCTGGCGACCTACCTGCATCACTCGCAGCCATGGGTCGTCGAGATTTCGTACAACGCTGAACGCGAGGCTACATCCTGCAGTCGGAACGAGTGCAGGGATGGTGTTTCCTGATAATTTTAAGCTGTGCCGAGCTGCTATAAGATGTTCTGCAATGGTAAGTCGCATGTTTTCCAATTTCTCTTGCGATCGCGATGCACACAAACGTTATTGTAGGCAGCTCGGGAATCGGTTGTCGTTAGTTTCGCGAATTTTACATTTAAAATTAATAATGGTAATGTTCGGTACCTCCATAATGTACTAATTGACACGTACATCTTAGTATGCTTTGTATATACAAGCATATTTTATAATGTACGTAAATTTGACATGACTGTGTACATATAACACAGCCTATTTTATTTTATTTGTTCAATCGATCAATTGAACCTAACCTGTTTAATTTAATACAGGTTAATTTAATTTTGTGTTTTTGTATTTTAGGTACATACTATATTTTGTTTTATCTTCATCTGTGTCATAATCTCCAATTTCAGTTCAATTTTATTTTATCGTTTGTTAATTTATATAATTTGTTTGTCGTACACGCCTGAAATTTGTTTTTGTGTTTTGCAGATTCTTTCAAAATTTAACCTTTCTTATATAATTATGTGTAGTTTGAATTTCAGACGGGTCTCGCTTGCGTAGTCACCTCCTCGCAGTGAGACCTGGTAATTGATATCGCTTTTCAAAGATTGCGTGTTCTTTGGAAAGCGATATCAAGCTGAGAACTACGCATATATCCCAAAATTCATAAATTTTTGAAAATCTTTTTGCAATAAATTAAATCTTCAAAATTATTAATTTCTTCCTGGTCTTACGTACATACACAGTGTAGATCTACAGGTGTGCGTAAGCGAAAAGGGTGATTCTAGACGAGACAAAAATTAAAGATGACGAAATTCCGTTAAAGGCTTCGTTAATTATTTGTTAACAATTAAAAATTGCCCCAAAATTGACTGAAATCAGGCACTCTCATTGCTACGGTCCTTACTTCGCCTGTGCGTGGTTCCGCATACAGACGGCAGTGTACGGCGGATTGCCTGATTTCAGTCAGTTTCAGGGCAATCTTTAATTGTTAATAACTAATTAACGAAGCCTTTAACGGAATTTCGTCACTCTTCCTTTTTATCTTATCTCAACTCATAGAATTACCCCTTTAATTTACACCCATCTGTAGATTTATTCCCTGTATACGTAAAACAGAAATTACACGAATGATTATAAAAGTAAACCAAGTCAAAGACTTCGTTTAAAATATATGCCTCCGTTTTCTGCGATTTAGATCATTCCCATGCGATACAGGTCACTGAAACAACTTTTCCTTCATTTTTGGCCTCAACCACTTCCACAATCACCAATACATACAGTGGCTCCAAAAATTATTCGTACACTATGTCACAAATAAATCCGTTTAACCCTGAAATTCTGAGTCCGATAGAAGTATTTTTGATAAAACTTTGTGGGTATGTAGATCGTAATAGTATACGAATTAATGAATTAATTAACGAATGAATTAATCTCTTCGTTTCATCTAAATGCCATTTTAAAGGGGTGAAACCAGCGTTGAAGTTTCTGACTTTTCTCTTATTTTTTAAAAATAACTTTGTAATGGTACTTGATGATGCAAAACCTTTCAAATAGAAAATGTTTAATTTTTAATACTCCGTCGCCCTATCATAAAAAAAAGACCACAGGAAAGCTTGTATTCAAAGCGTGAAAAATCGCTAAAACTTTGAGATTCGTTATCAGGCCCCTTAAAAGATATTTTGCCGCTAAAAAAATTGCTCCACGTAGAACACACCATGCTCTGTACACACATAAAGTTTCATTGAAATCAGAATTTCTGAAGCAGATGAATTTCCTTATAATAAAAAGTGCACGAATACTTTTTGGAGCCACTGTACGTGACCCCAGGTTCGCCTAACCGAGATTTAAACGATTTGGCGTAATTACGAGAAGCGTCTCGCGTTGCGGCCGCGTAACTCGCTTTTCCCTCGGCGAGAAAACGATTTCTCTGGCTGTTCCGTATGGAATCATTGAATCATCCCACGGACGCGGATATACTGTACAGTTCGTAGCTGTTTCTTAACACGATCCGTGCACACGCGTCCTTTATTTTCCCAACTACACGCGCTAGCGTACCCACCTACTGCGGATCAAGGACGACGCGATTGCACGCTCACCTGCATGCTCGTTCGCGATTTTAAAATGCAACGAAGATTTTACGCGGCGGTGTAACGAACTTTTATTGATTAGCCGGCAGCCAGAACGCTTTCTCGTGATGCAATCCGACGCCGCCGTAACGAGAGATTTCTTTTTCGTTCGAAATTGAGAGCGTGTCCTGGCGTTAGACAAGGTAGCGCATACGCGATTGAATTTGGCAACTTTTTCTTCTCTTTCTCAGTTTCGTAACTCTGAGGTATTTCTATCTTTATAATCGATGCGAGGTGTATGGTTTTATTGAGTCTAAAATGATTCGGGACAGAAGACATGTTTTCTCTGGACGTTTGTTGGTGCCTTTTACAAGCTTTCACATGCTTGAAATGCATTTAAAGCGAAGGATGAGAATGAATACCGTTCCTATGATTATTAATCTATACATTATATATATATATATAAATTGTATAAATATAAATTGTATATTGTATATTGTTATAAATAAGCTGTATTCATCAATCGTAATAAAATATAACACATTACATTAACGTGTTAAATTCTAATAAAAGTGATGTTGAAATTACGATTATATCAAAAAGCTGTAGAACTCTTTAAATTTATAACTCTGAATCTCAGTATGATTATTCAAATGCATTAGAAAATTTCTTTGGAATTTTTCATATATATAAGTTTTTTAATTGAAAACAGAAACGTATAAATATGATTATAAATATCAATAACCTTCTCGTTCAGAAAAATGTCAATTTAGAAGGTTCATTTTAATAATAAAGTACAATTCATTTTCAATCGGATTTCCAAAATATTCAAATCAGCAACTCGAATCTAGGGTTAAAAATACAATATTAATAGGACGAGTTAACGATTAGTAATTGAATTTCGACGGAACACGCGTTGGCCGTCGCAAGACGGAAGAAAAATCAGTCCAAAAAGGCGAACTGTCTTGCAGGAAGTATCCAGGCCCCTTAACGGGATCCTCCCATTGGCCATCTACCATAAATTATACATTATATCGTGTAAGAGCCGGCCCACGTGGCGGCGAATCGTAGAGTGCAACGATGCGTCTTCCTTTTTCTTTTTCGGCCGGCATAATAATTTATGGCCCGTCGTAACGCAGTCGAATATCGATTCACGCTCGTAAAAACATTTAATTATAATACGGTATCGCTGTTTTAATTTGCGCCGTGATATTTCAAGCGTCTTCGCTTGTTTACACACGTCACGCGAAACGAGTCCGCTTAAAGCTCATGAAGACTCAATTACAAAAATATTTGCAAAAGCGCTTCAGCTCAGATTTTTCTTCTCGTTTCTTTTTTATTTACTCACTGACTGCTAAGCCCTCTGATATAAACGCGACGAATAATACAAAGAAATGAGCGGAAATGAGAAAAATATAACTACGTACGTTTCTGGATCACGAACTAATTCAGAGACGCTTTAAGAAGGTTCAGCGATTTGTTAACCACTTAACAGTCGGATTTTTTTGAAAAAAGTGGTAAAAAGATTGTCACCATTTTTTTAATTTTTATTTGACTACATTTATTAATAAAATTAATTAATTACAATAAATTTAAAATTACAATAAGTAGTTTTAGTATGATATATTTTGAAACATTCAATACAAACTCAAACATTTTGGGAACCTAATAACGTAAAATAAAACTGACTATAAAAATAAATATAAATGTGTACACAACATATATTACCTTGCGTCTAAAATGTAAACAAAAATTGCATAAAAAGTAATCAAATTATAACAAGCTATAGTACAAATAATACTCGGGAAAATCACTATCTACTCGAACCTCATGAGCAAAATTTGCAAAAGCAATTACTATTATTTCCAGTAATTTTTGCTAACTTTTATTGATGGAACGATACAAATATACCCAAATCTATTTCCCTCTCAATTCTGCAATTTCAAATTCTATTCGATGTATACCTTATTCCTTAGTATATGTATATTGGAAATAGATATGCAAGAAATGTCCGTAAATCTAGTGTTAAAGAAATCAACATCTTCAAGATTATCGACGAACGCGCACTTTATTTTGAATGATCGATGACAGATCGAGTTATAAATTTTTATTAAATTCACGTAAGATTCTTCTCGCGACTTCAATCAGGCCATCGATGAATTTTTCGAAGAAAGTTTCACGTCGTGTCGGAACGAAAATTTAATTACCAAGTTAATTTTCAAGCATGCTGAACCAAATTTAAATTCGATGAAGATAGCCAACATGACTTTATCGACACGTTCGTCGATCGATAACAATGGCCAATTGATTAAATTACCATTTAAGAGGAATACAATGTTCAATAGTTGATTAAATTAATAGAATATACCAGTTCGGTCCTTCAGAGTTTAATTTTCTTCGAAAAAGGAAAGCAAGGGTATATCTTCGGTTTCAAAGAGTCGGTGGAAGATGGTTGAAACTAGTTTCGAAGGATAACGTCTAGCAAAATCAATGAACGGTGCCATAAAATGGCACCGTGAAATTGACTTCCTTTCATTTAGAAAGAAAAGCTACACCACGCTGATAACCACGAAATGGAACATAGAGCACGAAGCAGTCTTCTGAATCTTCATTGAAGGTATATCCTCGATTTATTTCCGATTTCTTTGTGCCATTTTGTCGCCACGACGTAACAACGATCGTTACGAGCTGTTGAACAATATGACATTAAATTAACCGTAACCCTATTGTAACTTTCTATGCAACTTTGTCGGCGCGTGACCACAATTTTTCGTTTTTGCGCTATTGTTGCTAATAATGCGTCATCTATATTCTACACGGCTCGGGTTAATTAAAGGCTTCGGGTCCCTGGAATAATTTTATGAATGAATAAGATAGCTAACAGAGCGATTTCATGCTTCGCGAAAATTACCTACCTCGCGATTCTTCGTATATTGTAAAACGGTCCACTTTTGTAGTAACTATTTAATTAAAATCTTTTCGTGGAAGGATTGAAAAAGATGTTCGACTCAACGATAAGGAAACTCAGAAATCCCAAGCCTCAAGTATTTGGGAATTCTTTAATTCGGAAATTAGGAAATATGATAAAAAAATTATCAAGAATTCAGAAATTCGAAAACTTATAAAGAGCTGTGAACTTATTAAATCTCTCATTACCTTCCAAATAAGAATAAAAGACTTTACTATTTTTAATTTTTTAATTTACAAGAATAAAAGACTTTACTACTTTTAACTTTTTAATTTACAAGAGTAAAAGACTTTACTAGTTTTAATTTTTTAATTTACAAGAATAAAAGACTTTACTATTTTTAATTTTTTAATTTACAAGAATAAAAGACTTTACTATTTTTAATTTTTTAATTTACAAGAATAAAAGACTTTACTAGTTTTAATTCTTTAATTTACAAGAATAAAAGACTACTATTTTTAATTTTTTAATTTACAAAAACAGAAGACTTTAATATTTTTAATTTCTTAATTTACAAAAATAAAAGACTTTACTATTTTTAATTTTTTAATTTACAAGAATAAAAGACTTTACTATTTTTAACTTTTTAATTTACAAGAGTAAAAGACTTTACTAGTTTTAATTCTTTAATTTACAAGAATAAAAGACTTTACTATTTTTAATTCTTTAATTTACTTTCCAATTCATAACTCTATTCCATAAAATAATCCTCCAATCTTTACTCTGTCTAGTATGTCTCCCATAAAGCAAACCTAAATTCAATTTGTGCCGCATTCAGTTATACATGTTTATCGAACAGCCGGAACAAACTGAATAAATGTAGCAACTTAATAAAGAGCAGTGAGAAAATTGTCGTTGTTGCGCAACAAGAAAATCGTAGGATGCTCATCTGCCCCCAAGGGGGTTCCACGATAACGGTGCACCGTCGTGGAACACGATTCGCCGATAGATCAGAATGGTTGCAATAAATTTTTCGAACACGACCAGGGTTCTTCGTTACGAGTAATTTATGCACGGTTTAGAGAACGTCCCGCGGTCTCTACGTAACGAAGCTTTTCGTTCGTGTTGTATAAATTTTGTCTCAGCTAAAGATTTCGTACATTCGCGTGCAAATCAGCTGTCAAATTTTTACAACGAACATTTTGATGACAGATACTTCAACTTTTAATCGGTTAGTTTCATTTTAAATGGAAATGCGATTACGATTACAAGTTATGAAGGTTTAATTAAGTATTACGAGCTATCGATTAGATCACTGTTAATCTAAGAAGGGAAGGGAAGACCTAATCTGTTAATCTAAGATATTTTGTGCACTCTATCAATTTCAAGATGGGTCAAGGTTTAATTAAAAATTATATTCCATTAATCTGTTCTATTTCATTGATCTATCCTGTTTTAATTAACATGTCATTTTATGGATATATTAATAAGAATTAGAAGAAATATATTAATAATTTTTCTAACCACATTTTATTTTACACATAGGCCTTCTGCTTTCTAACGATAAACATTCGAGTCTTTAACAACAGTAACTATACTTATTTATACAATTAATCTAGTATTTCGTTTGCTGTACCATTGCAGCATGTGATATTCAGATATTAAATTGTTAATCTACAGCTTAGAAGCACTGTTACACTTAGTTAATCTAATTTTGTGGATACAAGAAAGCACCTGTCTTCCTTAAAAATTTCTGAGCAATAGCAGATCCATTTTATAATATAAAATTCACATAACATGATCGTGTTTTCCAGATTGCATTTTCTCGCTGTTAAAACCGAGCAGCTGAGGGATTTTTTTGTCGCAATTCTTCCCTTGCGACAAAGACAACATTATATTTTTGTTGCTCATTGCTCTGGATATCTGGGAATCTGTAACAAATTTTTTATTAGAAACGGGACATTGATTCTCAATTAGAGATAAAAGTGAGTAGAATATAGTGAACCGGAAATTGACCAAATAATAATTAAGAATCTTAATTATTTTAGTTTCATTTAAGTATACCTTTTTTTTCACTAATAAATTCTTGATTATTTCATTTTTATTATTTCTTTCATTTCGACAATGAACTCCCCTGAATTCTTAAACCCATTAATGCAATTTGTAGTTAACGGTTGTACTTAGATATGTCACACAGAAGATATATTGAAGAAAACTATTCGATCAATTTCAAATATAAAAATTTTTGGATAGCTTCGAAATTTCAGTTGCAAAACGAAAACTTTTAATCTTAATTTAGGGATACAATTTACTTCAGATACCCATTTCACTCAGCTCTAATTAAAAAGAGAATAAAATTTCAAATTTAACCCAGATACGCCTGAAATCTTTTGCTACCCGTTTTAAACCGATATCTTTATCATTCATATTTGTGACAAATTAAAAGTGAGATGAGATTATCCTATGATCATTGTTCTTGAAGAATAGTAGGCATGTTTGGGTTAATTTTGAAAGAAATCGGTATAATTAAGTACCTTCAGCGGAAGGTTTCCGTAAAACATAGTTACGCACTTTTCCAAACCAACCATCGTTTAATCTCTCTCGGAATTTCGGGGTGGTGAATGTATACAACAACGGATTAACTGCGCTATTCACCGGAAGTATGAATACTACCACCCAAGCATGAAGATCCGCTGTAACATAACGTTGTAATTAGAAAGTTTATGAACAAATTTGATAAAGTATCTGATTAGGGATACCATATTACATCGATAGATATTACACAAACATTAAACACGTCCAAATCTTTAGAATCTCATAAAGCTTTCAAATTTTGATATACTTAAAAATTTCTTACGTTCAATTGTGAAACAACAAAAAATTAAATAAATAAAATAGTATTATTGTAATACAATTAAGATGAACCATTTCATTTATTAATCCTTTGCGGTCTGCGCTGCATTCGCAATTTCGTTTCAATAGGTTCTATGTCGACGATGTGTCGAGGTACGTTGGACATAGGACCGCAAAGGGTTAACTTTAAAATCGTCTTTGTTTTATCGAATTTGAATAAATTTCAACGAAGTTATGTCAGTTTAAAGATTGATTGAATATGGAAAGAGTTTTGTCCAATTTTTCTCTAAACCTCACTGTGCGCTGTGTCGAGTGACGCTCGACATAGGACCGCAAAGGGTTAAAGTTTAACTTATCAATATTGCATGTATAACAATTCACGTCAACAAGTACGGTGAAAATAAAAATTATTCGCACGTCGCATCTATTTCAACATCCACGTGCCAATTAATTAGATTCAAATATATTCAGTTCTCCATCGTGAAACAAAAAGTTTGATATTATAAAAGTAAAATGTAAAATCTGATAAGAACCTGTTTCAAATCGTTTAAGAATGCCCGTGCATACGCGTGAACGCTTTTTGTGACCGCTGTGTAAGTGCAATTATAAAAAATTCGAAACAGAACGAAAGACGAATTAAGAGAAGTCGAAACAGCTCACCCGGTATAGGATACATCATCATAGCCCTGATCTTCAGGACGATAATCGGCGCCCAGCAGGCAGCGTCCGTCAAAACGATCAGAAAGAATCGCAGGGCGAATTCAGAATCGCCGACGGACAGGGAACAGGCGTGTCTCGTTTTCCAAATGCTCACAAACATACCCGCGTAAACGTAACCGATCGTGATCAGCCTGCAACGCGAACCAACTTGAAGCGTTACGAACTTTACGATTGCTCCTCGTTAAACGTGAAGGGAAAAAATGAGGGGCGGGAGGGGGGAGGGAGGAAACAAGGTTTATTGCTTAAGGCGAGTTTGCACTTCTTCACTTCGAATGATGAACGCGGATGATTCATCCACAGTGAACGCGAAAGATGATGAAAAGCAGTTCAATGGTTCAAATTCTTTCCGGTAGTTTGCAAAATGTTGGCAACGCTTAACTGGACCAGTGGTTCTCAATGTTTTGTCAGTTCACGAAAAACTTTTGATTGTTAGAAAAATTTGAGGGAAAGGTTAGAATCAATCGTTAACAGTATATTTCTGGATGTTTTTATGTCACATGTAATTTAATTTCGTTACAAAGTTTGATTAGTTTCGTGAGATAGATAGAGAAACTATTATCAGTAACCTGACATACCATTTCAGTTTTATATTGAAGAACCATTTTTCTCCTACTTAGCAATTCTATGTAATGAAATTAAAGGACGACTGACCGCGATAAAATTTGAAAAATGCAGCAGGGTTAAGGCTGTAAATCGAGCAATAAAAATAAGATGTGTGAGCTTGTATGGGGCACTTGCACTTTTTTCAGAAAACTTCTTATAACTTTCCATAATTTTTCAAATAAATTATAATTTCAATCTTGTGATAAATTATAATCGAACATCGGTTAAAAACCATTGAACTACAGACAAAGAGCAAAGCAGACTATCCGCTATTCACATCTTTAATCGCTGATGTTTCATCAAGGATGAATCGTCTATATATACAGTGGCTCCAAAAAATATTCGTACACTGTATTATAAGGAAATTTATCTACTTCTGAAATTCTGATTTCAATGAAACTTTATGTGTGCACAAAGCATGGGGTGTCCTGCGTGGAGCAATTTTTTTTGGCGGCAAAATATTTTTCAAGGGGCCTGATAACGAATCTCAAAGTTTTAGCGATTTTTCACGCTTTCAAAACAAGCATTTCTGTGTTCTTTTTTTATGGCAGGGCGATAGGGTATTAAAAATTAAGCATTTTCTATTTGAAAGGTTTTGTATCATCAAGTACCATTATAAAGTTATCTTTAAAAAATGAGAGAAAACTCAGAAACTTCAACGCTGGTTTCACCCCTTTAAAATGGCATTTAGATAAAACGAAGAGATTAATTCATACGTATACTATTACGATCTACATACCCACAAAGTTTTATCAAATACTTCTATCAGACTTAGAATTTCAGGGTTAAATGAATTTATTTGTGACACAGTGTACGAATACTTTTTGGAGCCACTGTATATGTTTTTGTGTATTATCTCTAACAATTCATTGTAAAATATCTTTAAGAATAACCAAGTACCATAAGTGAATAATAATCAACGTTTCATTGAGATATAGCAGCTGAAAATTTAAATTAAAGTAATTTTAATTTTAATTGTATTTCTTGCTAATTTCAATTTTAATCAGTATATCGTAAATATGCAAAACTCCACGTATGTTCCTTATCAATTATACAACGTTAATAAATGTTAATATGATCGTATAAAATATATGCATTATTTTGTTCACCATTTATTTGAACTTCGTTATTGTAAAATGTACTTTTAAAAATATTATTCTCTTATTCTAAATGTACCACAGATTTATTATATACGAAGTGTATCGAACTAAATGGCGATGTAATGATGTAAAGATTACGTAAAGAGGGGTATGCATTAACACTTTTAATCAACACTTACAAGGGAAGTTTGCGAACCCGGAAATACAAAAAAATATGAAACTTGGTGTACAGGTAGAGTAAATCGTCCATAATACATACCTATTTTTTGTTCGTGCCCAATGTCATTTTCAAGGGGTGATTTCACCCCTTAAAGAAAATGTAAAATTATCTTTGTCCTGGAATATTTCGAGAACGGTGAGAAATATTGAAAAAGAGTTTAAACAAAAGTTGAATACTATTTTTGTGTTTACAAGACTGTATAAAAAGATTTATCGAAAAATCGATATTTTTTGAGTTACCCCCTCCATCAGACCTTAAATTTCGAAAAATCTTTTTATACATTCTTGTAAACACAAAAATAGCATTCAACTTTTGTTTAAACTCTTTTTCAATATCTCTCATCGTTCTCGAGATATTCCAGGACAAAGATAATTTTACATTTTCTTTAGGGAGTGAAATCACCCTTTGAAAATGATATTGGGCACGAACAAAAAATAGGTATGTATTATGGATGATTTACTCTATCTGTACACTAAGTTTCATATTTTTTTGAATTTCCGGGTTCGCAAACTTCCCTTGTTAGTCAATCGAATGGGGAGATTTCTCATTTTTTCCGCAACAAGGGTACTGCCATTGATTCTATTTACTTTTGTTATCAGTTAGTCTTGAACTAGTATTGGATTCCTATCATTTTCTTTCCTATCAACTATCCTATCGCAACAGTCAGCGGTCCAATAATCATCCTCTTCCAAATAATGTGCAGGTTGAACTCTCACTTCCTAGTGATTCATCCATGTCCTTTGGTCCCTAACTCATCCGTACCTCTTGGACTCCAAATTTTCCTCATCCTATCTCATCCCTACCATTCCATTTTTCCGCACATTTAAAAGGAACCAGAATTCAGATCACGCCGCTCAGAGAGTTCAGTATACGGCGGTCCCCCAACAACCTCGTTGAAGAATAAACTTTAAAATAAACTTCGTAAAATTTTGTGTTATATTTATTTCTTTTTATCAGGAATACAACACTAGTGTTGTTCACAGTCCGTCAAATGCATTTTCTGCTTTTCCAAACTGCAATTTTCAATAAATTCTTAATACGCAATGCATAGTGTTTCGTTAATACGATCATTAACGACATCTGCTACAATTATTAGCAAACATGACTCACCATGGTCATATCATACGAGTATTCAGTATACAGAAAGCAGCGATCGTATCGAGACGTAAAAGACTATAATTATACTGTTAAAGTTATACCTACATTAAAAGTATATTTCTTTCTTTTCTTTTCTTCTTTTTTCACTGCCCATTTTTAAACAAATCCTAACATGTTTGGTTAAATGTGGCACAGTGCAGTTAGCTGAACATTAATAGGTTTCCAATCGGTGAAGTGTTAACAAACATAATAAGAATATCATGTCTATATGATGCAGAGTGTTGTATTATGAAATTTTTGCAAGAAGACAGTTATAGTGATCGCTAGACAGTGAATTTTTATGCATTTGTAGAAAATTCAAGTATGCAGAATGGTACAGAACTCGAATTTCAATGTACAGATGCCATATCTCAGTTTAACTCTTTGCTGATGAGTGTCGGATATATCCGCCCAAGCCTTTTTACCGTTGCGGACGAGTGTCGGATATATTCGCCCAACTCTCGCGCTGCGGCTGGCTTACGTCTGTCGTTGTAAACGATAAGATGCGCATGGGTATACTAGCCTAAGAAGTCAATTAAAAAAAAAGTGAAAAGAAGTGAAATTAGAGACTTTTTATTTTGTTAAATTTTATGAAAAACTTATTTGAATAAAGCTTTAGTTTTTATAATGCAAACGCGCGACGTGAATATATTTTTTACTGCGCGTTCCAATACCTGTCGTCCACAGCGATGCTCGCCCGTCCGCAAAGGGTTAAAGCCTAAATTTCACTAACATTATTTTAAATAAAATAGGTATTTTTTTTTACAAATTAACGTTGCAACGTTAAATACACGAATGTCGTGTTAATGTAATAGAAGTATTTCTAATAGGTAGCCGTTTTAATTTAAGGCAGGTAACTGTACCTAATTACCCTAAATCCATCAATCATAATGTAGGTTATGGTTTTACTTCTTAACGCTGCATGCTTTAATAAATTATCGCATTCGTGCCACGGTAAACCGAGGGTATTTAAGAAATGCACATGCATCGAAGAAAAAAAACTAAAACTTTATGAAAAATGTATCTTAACGCGGTAAAACTCTTTAATTACAGCTCGACTGAAGAAATCTTGAAACGGTATTGCAACACCAATATGCGCAGCACGAACTATATACAGGAGCGGACAAAAGTTTAAGATCAAAGAGTCAAAGAAATTAAACTAACTAATTTATAATGTATAGCATGGTAAACAAAATTTACATTCTGTGCTAATCAATAAATAGTATTCCAATATAATAACTATTGGAGATTATGGGTTAAAAAGGAAGAAATAAAGATAACTTTTCTTTTTAAGCTTTTACTAAACATTATTTCTAACGGTAGGTATATTTTTTTGAACCCAATCTTTACGTAGTGAGAGGCAAAACTCGAAAGAATAGAAGAGGCTAAAGAACACAGTTCGTTAGGGTCCTCTAATTCTTATACACAACATGGTAATGTAGGAATGCGATCGAGCGGATGCGAGTTTGGGAAAGTCTGAAGAGTACTTGAGTTGGGCGATTGTCGTGCGAACGCAGAATGTTTGGGCTCGAATGTTTCTAAGGCGTGAAAATGAGAACTTCGGAAAACAGTGTGACTGAGAAATTCTGGGTGGTCGTGACCGAATGCGTAGAGTGAGAAAGGTTGACAATTAGAATTAAAGGAAACGAGTGTTTGGAAGAATATATGACGGGGAAAATGCGAGCGCGGGGCAGAAAGCTTTTGACTAACGTAGCAGAAAGTATTGGACGGTGAAGACAGAAAGGTTTGGTTGTGAACGTAGAAAGAGTGTTAAAGTTGCTAAGTTGTAAAGTCGTTTAAGTTGTTTTTGTTAAATTGTTTTAAATATATTGTTATTAAGTTTTAATCGCTTCACTTTTATTTTTCACACCTGAATTCCATCTTCTGTTCTACATTTTATAGAACATTTCCTATAGTAATAGTAAAACACTTGATCCGTTCCTAGAGCCTCTTCAGCGCTTAGCTCGACCTCGCATAAATATTTCTTCGATGAAGTTAATTTTTGTTTATTCGTTAGAATGTACATTGCGTAAAAAAGGTATCCGGAATTTCTCATTTACAAGTCCCACGATGCATGTATTGAAACAGATTTTTTCATGTGAGTTGGCACCACTGTACTCAGTTGTTTCGCTGAGTTTGATCGCAATATATCCATCAGTGTGTTCACAGCAATTGTTTATGTCAGTCGATCTCGAGAGCGTTCTGCGATTTTTACAATGGAGAAAACTATCGAGCAAAGAATTTGTCTTAAATTTTGCGTTCTTAACGAAATTTCTTGTGCCGAAGCGTTAAAAATGTTGCAAAAAGCTTATCGTGGATCATCTCTCTTAAAAACCCAAACTTACGAATGGTATAAGGCATTTAAGGAGGGTCGAGAAGATGTTCAGGATTTGCCGCGTTCGGCCATCAACGGTTTCTACTGACGAAAATATTGAAGAAGTCAAGCAAATGGTGATTGAGAATCGTCGCCTGAGTATTGGAGAGGTGGCTCGTGAAGTGCAAATGTCTCACATGTCCGTGCATAACATTTTGTCTGAAGTTTTGGGCATGACTGCACGACTTGTTCCGAAAGAGCTCAATCTTTTGCAAAAGGCGCATCGAAAAATGATTGCTGAAGACATGATTTCACGAGCTTTTAGTGACTCTACCTTCATGAAACATATCATAACTGGGGATGAAACATGGGTTTATGAGTACGACATGCAAACAAATCGACAATCTTCGGAATATCGCTTCAGAAATGAAACGAAACCTAAAAAACCGCGTCAAAGTCGCTCAAAAATTAAGGCTATGCTCACAGTTTTCTTCGATTATCGTGGTGTTGTTCATTCGGAATTCCTTCCGGATGGACAAATTGGGAATAAAGAATATTATTTGAGTGTGATGAGGTGCTTGCGTGAAAATATTCGCCGGAAACGATCAGATGTGTGTAAAAATAATTCTTGGATTTTGCTTTGCTCTTGGTACGCGAATTTTTGGCTAAAAATTCAACAAATGTTATCGATCAAGCACCGTATTCACCAGATATGGCCCCCTTTGACTTCTTCCTATTTCCCAAACTCAAATTACCTCTTCGGGGAAGGCGTTTTGAGTCGATCGAAGAGATAAAACAGAGATCGCAGGAGGAACTGAAGGCTATACCTTCTTCAGCGTTTGAAAAATGTTTTGAAGACTGGGAGAAGCGTTGAAGTATGTGTATTGCTTCAGATGGGACCTATTTTGGAGGCGACAAAATAAATTTGGATGAATAAATAAGTAGTTTTTGTTTTATTTATAAATTCCGGGTACTTTCTTTACGTAATGTATTTTATTTCCAACAATAACAATAAAACTGAATGTACAGACAATAATTCGCAGACCATAAAAGTGTGTTCTATTGTACATTGTTTTTATCGTCTTAAACTTCTGTCGCAACAGAGTTAATAATGTTACTTTATTCAACGGTGGTAACACAATAACCGCGTCTATCACCGTTCCCTTTAACTTACGTATTTTTATTTATAATTTTTTAACAAAGCGTTACGCAACTTACAGTAGCAGACAAAAGTTTAAGACAAAGACCCAACAAAAATAAATTAATTAATTTACTAGAAATAGCACGATAAACAAAATTTGTATTCTATGCTAATCAATAAATAGTGTTCCACCATAATAATAATAAAAATGAATGTACAGATAATATTTTCAGACCATAAAACTGTGTTCTACATTGTTGTTTCGTCTTGAACTTTTGTCTGCTATTGTACATCTATGTATGATTTATAAAATGTGAAACATTAATTTTTCAGAATTGCGATACTTTCGATTGTTACTTGTGATTCCATTAATTATTTCAGAATACAGCGGAATAATGTAAAGGCATCGAATTCTTTTATACTTACAATTACATTCTTTTATACTAATCGATGACTGTATATTAGGATGTTTCGAGCATTCAGATACTCAGATATTCGAATATTCGGAGTGGTAATAGAGGATAATCCGGATAGTTAAAAATATTTGGATAATTTGGATACATATATAAAATATGTAGTATTAGGACCTTTCTAAGTTTATTATTATATTATTATATTTTGGTTATTAAGCAATAAAAATTGAGTTTAAGTTTACAACAAAGATTTAGATTTTCGTTTCTTGTTAACATCTGATTTTGTTAGCGCTTTTAAAATTCTTAGAATAATAAGAATAATTGAAGAAAATATATTTTCAAGGACAAAAATACATGCTGTTTACATATTTGTAAGTAATTACAAGTTGGAATATAGAAATTTTAGTTTTAGTAAGAACTAAAATTAAAGCATAACTCAAACATATGGAAAAATTCTTATCTTCCGTATGTTTTAAAATGAAAACAACAGAAATATTTGATACGATGGAAGATACAATTGTTTAAAGTTAAATTTGTCCTTTCAAAGTTGAATTTTTCGAAAGTTCTTCAGTTCAAGTACAATACAGTTAAATTAAATATAATCAAATTAAATGTATTTAAATTTTCAAATAAGCGTAAAATAAATATGTTTCCAAAATAAAAAAAAGTTCTTTCAAAAAAATTTGTTGTACATGTATACAGGGTGTCCCAGGTTTTAATGTTCAAACTTTGTTAGTGTATTCTATGGCACAAAATAAGAAAAAAATGTTATGTAAATATAGGTCATATAGAGCTTTATTAAGAAGTTACAACAAAAATTCAGTGTAGCAGCACGGAAGGAATTTTGCAAATATCTCGGAAACTAAGGTCGATCGACGGTTATATGTATAAGAAAAAGTTGTTCAGAATACTCTGTTCTATAACATATTCCAGAATCATTAAAATCGGAGTTGAGGCACATAAAGTAAATAATTACTTATTTCTTAGTGCTTAAACGTGTCCACTTGAATCTATTCACACGCCAGCCTTCGTTGCGATCCTCACAAGCTAATATTACCGAAAATTTGTTTCAATGTTTGATGACCTCAGACACACTAAAATCACAATACTGTTGATCTATCAAAGCCAATGCTCGCAGTAACAACAAGTTGATTACTATTCCTATTCTGAATTTTTGTTGTAACTTCTTAATAAAGCTCTATATGACTTATGTTTACATAATAGTTTTTTCTTACTTTGTGCCATGGAATACACTGACAAAGTTTGAACATTAAAACCTGGGACACCCTGTATATAAAAATATACCGATTCAAGTTTGTTGCTGTGAATGGATATAAAAAGAATAATTGGAATACATGTTTCAAACGTCAGTGGTGACCGCGCTAACAGTAGATGAAAAACGTAAAGGAACGGTCTTCGAAGCGACCGTTACACGAAGATGAAACAATTTTGCACCTATTTACCTTATTACTTTTATATGGGAGACGATTTATGAAGATTACATGCGGTTTCGCAGAAAAAAGGAATACAGCTTCATTTTGGTAGCGCATCTTTCATGAATAAGGATAAAACGTTATTTCGTGTGATGAACTTTGTATGTAACTAAATATACAGTAGTTATACAAATATTTACACACTACTTCATTTGCATATATTAAAACTTACGTACTGAAATTAAATCTATCGAAATTAAATTTAAAATCTTTCTAATTAGATTTTTAATAATTATATTTATATTTTTAAATTTTAATTAGATTTTAAAGACTTTAAAAGATTTAAAAAATTTCTAAATGTTTAACAGTACTTTTATGTTTAAAATTAGTGTACACAAACGAAATGTGAATACCTGTAAAAAAATATTTTATCGAAAAATATGAACACGTTAAATAAAATGGATTTCATTGTATTAAATTTCCTGCCAGCTAATGAATCTTTTATGTGTTCAGGAAAAATTTGTGTGGCATAATTAAAATATGGAACTGTAGAGACCATGGACATGTGAAAATGCTTTTTGTAGTCACTGTACCTTTACAATAGACCCTATATAAACCCTGATGTGTAATAAACGTATTTTCGTTCATTTATTTATTTATTTATTTACGAGAAAAACCCTTTAGAGTATATAAAAAAAATATAGTTTAATCATAAAGGTTTAAACAACGCAACAATTGAGATTTGAAGCTAGCATGAGTGGAAAAGAAGTCAATGGATTTACAATAAATGTTTATATTCTTTGGAATAGTGTTAAGACAATTATTAATACCGTATAGCGTAGTATGAGATTCCTCTGACATAAGAGTACGATGACGAATAGCTGTGAGCGATTTGGTAAACTTAAAGGACTCTAACAATTGAGAACAATGAACAAAACCATTAACTAAGGTTAATCAAGTCTTGGTAGCAAAACGAAGCTAAAAGATTGTAATATTGCAATAAAAGAATGTATAATGCTATACATGATTTTATTGTTACCAATATACATCTAACCATGTTAATGCGCCATGATCCATGTAAAAAAGAAAAAATGGAAATGATCTACAGGTAGGTCTTGATTAATGCGAATAATAAATCCCACGAATTGATCGCATTACTTGATTTCGCATTATTCGAATACTTAAAGGTACAATGATTGATTACAGTTCAATGAAAATATACAATAAAAACGCCTAGATATACATTTTTGAATATTTATTAAATTACGATGACTTTATTGTCTTTTCGAAATATTTTAGCAGTGTAGACTGTACTCTTCGATATTATGGCATTTTTCTCGCACTAATCTAATTTTCGTTCATATTAACCCTTTATGCTCGAGAGGTGACTGCTGATAATCAAACGATAGCAATTTTGCAGATTTCCGGATGCAAATAGTCATATTTAAAAATTTCAGCAGTCTTTATCTGAATTAAACGAGTGTTAAGATAAGTAAATTCTGATTTCTCTAAATTTAGTGTCCTATACTTGGAAATTTTTGAAGACAGAGAGTCCCCTTTCGAGTGCAAATGGTTAAACGCAACCTGGTGCCATTTTACAATTCACATTAAAATGAATTCGCATTAATCGAACCCTACCTGTATTTTTCATCAAAGCTTTTAATTATTTCTTTATGTAATATTTCAGATAATTTGATATTCTGCTTTCTGTACAATTGTTTCGAAACCTATCCAGACCTTTTACATATTTTGTCCATAACACAAGAAATCGATAAAAACATTTTGAACAATTCAACAGGTTATATGAGATTTCATGAAAAATTGATGGTAAAAGAAGGAAAGGCGTTTTGCATGGAATCCTACACCGACAGTTCTGAGTTTCAGGCATCCTTCTGTTATATCGTAGGTAATCAGGCCTCCCATTCCCGAAAAGAGGGTGGCCGTTGACAGATGACGTATTTTACGTGTACGTACGCGCGTACTATGTAACGTGGCCGTGAGAAAATACGTTGAAGAAGAAGCAGGTTGGGAGGAGAGGCTCGAGAGGACAGTAGGTGGGTCGAAAACAACCAAAGACTAGACTCGAGCACGAGGAAGACCACTTAAGCAGCTCAACCATGCGTGCTTCCCTGTATCACGAGCGTTACAGGTGAGTTGGAGCGACCAACCTTCTACGAGGAAACTGAACGAACAAAGAAAAAGAAAGAAGAAACACTAGGAAGAAAGAATACCCGTGCCTTTTATCAGATTAGTGCATGAATAATTCTGTTAACGCTAAAACTAACGACGATTAGAGTATACCTATTGGAGACAAAGACATTAAATTGAAAGCTGTATGAAGGAAATACCTAATATAAGGGAAACAAATTATAATAATCACAGTAAAAATTACAGTAAATTCTCAAATGTCTAGACACTATAGTAAGTTTAGGGAAACAAATTTGAACAATCGCAGTAAAAATCATAATAAATTTTCAAACGTGTAGGCATCACAGTAAGTTTAGGGAAATAAATTTTAACAATCATAGTAAAAATTATAGTAAATTTTCAAATTGGTAAAATATCTTTTAAGGAACCTGATAACGAATCTCAAAGTTTCAGCGATTTGTCACGCTTTGAATACAAGCTTTTCTGTGTTCTTTTTTTATGGCAGGGCGATAGGATATTAAAAATAAAACATTTTCTATTTGAAAGGTATTGCTTCATCAAGGACCATTACAAAGGTATCTTTAAAAAATGAGAGAAAACTCAGAAACTTCAATGCTGGTTTCACCCGTTTAAAATGGTATTTAGATGAAAAGAAGAGATTAATACGTATACTATTACGATCTACATACCCACAAAGTTTTATCAAATACTTCTATTAAACTCAGAATTCCAGGGTTAAACGAATTTATTTGTGACATAGTGTACGAATACTTTTTGGAGCCACTGTACACGTCTAATCGTTTACTAAATATAAATACACGTGAAATCGAAGTCTTTATCATATATCGACAAAGAAATCGTAATCAAAATTCTTCCTTTTTGAGCTTTGTAAGCGAATAAACCATTTTTTGGTTGGAAATTTTTAAGTAAATTCAAGTAAATTACATGGTGTAATCTCCTGGTGATTCAAGGTTGCGGATGATCAGACATTTTTTTGAGCCGCAACAAAATGAACAGCATGCTGTATTTTATTTATAGAAGGTGTCTGAAGTACCACCTCTTGCTCCTTAAGCGTAACTTGGAATATCGCAGTATGCGTGGTAACGACCAATTGGCCTTCAAGATAATTATATAATGTAACCACCAAATATGTCTTGTAAATATAGTACAAAGTAATAGTAGCAGACACCTTGAGGTGTGCTGATCTTAATAACTTTCACTGTTTTACAACGATGAAGTTGAAAATCGATCCACCTAATTGAAGTTCAGTTTTTCTAATAAGGAGCGTTGCTTAAATTTGAAACAATCTTCGTGAAAAAACGTTGGACGATCTTGATAAAATGAGAATGGTAGCTTTCCTCTGTAAAATTCTGTTTTGTAAACTTATTAACTGCTTTGCACAAAAACTATTTTCAAACATTATAAGTAGCGATGTTTAATAACAACTATTAATAATTATTTAATGAACTTTTGTTTTATACATTTTTAATGTTGCGTGTATAATATCAAATTTTAAAAGCAACTGTGAAAATACATTGAAGGAGCACGAAGGGATTAAGTTAAGGGTTTAAAGAATATTTAATGTAAAATAATAAACAATTCCAAGGACAGTAATGCAAATTTTACTAGAATCAGGATAATGATATTAATGGCATTTATTTCGTACTTCGAAACAGAGCATTATTTTAATAATATACATTTATATATGTGAATATAACGTAAATCTTACCAAAATTCTTTTCATACCACCAAAGTTGTTGATTGTAATATAAAATCAAAATTGTGACAGTTATATTACCTCGATCGAATAACACATAATAGCACATTTGTTCTGACCGGAACAACTTTCGATTATAAACAGGTTGTAAAAAGTGAAATAGTGGTCTTGGAGGCACCTCAATCATTAAGTCATACTGTTACCCCCGTTTTTTTGGGTAGAATGAGTCGAATTACAATGTATAGTCAAGTGAGCATAAAGTTATACTTACAATTAATACAGTAATTGTGACACTACAATGAACGACATTAGTCTCTCTCTCTCTCCCACTCTCTCTCACTCACTCACTCACTCACTCACTCATACTCTCTCTCTCTCACTCACTCACTTACTCACTCACTCACTCATACTCTCTTTCTCTCTCACTCACTCACTTACTCACTCACTCACTCTCTCTCAATGAGACAAATTACAATGTATAGTCAAGTGAGCATAAAGCTATATTTACAATTAATACAGTAATTTAAAGTGACACTACAATGAATGATATTAGCTTCTCCTTCTCCCTCTCTCTATCTCTCTCTCTCTCAACATAGCTGAAAAGATAGAATTGTTTTACCTTCTAAATATTATAATAATGTGTAAAATGTTTCACATATTTTAAAGTGTCACACGTATTTCACGTTTAAGTTTCCTATAATTGCACAAAGATCCATAGTTGATTTTTCCATATTTAATTAATGTAGAATACAAATTTTATTTATACTGTTATTTCTTATTAATTAATTTATTTATTTTCTTCGACCCTTTGGTCTTAAACTTTTGTCCGCTACTGTATCTATAATTCTGTTCAATGTACCCTTTTCGTAGCATAAATCCTCTTTAAAATAAACGACGTTCTGATACAAAATAGCTAGCACCTATTTTGTTATCTCGATTCGTGATATATATCATACAATAAAGATACAATTTGTCGTACTTCAATCTTAGCCAGATAAAATACAAACTGCGTAAAATTAATGACGTGATTTTTACACGCGTATTTCAACACAATTAATTGATTTGTCAAAGATAAAATCGCGATCCGAGGATACTTCTCTGAAACACGAACAGATTCCTGCATGTTTCACAAACGACGTCGGCGCGAGCGTTATTTAACCGGTTTTCCGAACAGAAAACAACAAAATCGGATTCGAATTTATAGGAAAGCCTTTCGATGTAACCTCGCGACGTTTCGTTTTCTTTCACGAAAGAACGCTGTTCACATTAAAAAGAAATTTTATTTCTCTTCGTGACTAATTCTTATCAGTGTGGTATAATTAACCTTATCTGTTACAGTATTAAAATTTATTGATAGCAACGGATTAGCAGATATTTCCAGTTTTACCAAAAATGCTATTTCGATACTGCCACTAGTATACGTCTTATAAAACTTTTTGTACAATATTTGCGACATCTATAGAGTGTTATGATTTTAAAATACACATTTCCGATATATAAGTTTCTTTCATTAACCCTTTAACGTGCACGCTCGAGTTAACTCGAGCGATAATAAAATTTACAATACAATAAAAATTTTGATTATTTTTGTATTTTTTTTTAATCTTCTTGTCAAGACAACGTTCTAAATTGTGTTCCTTTACATTAAAAAAGATTGATTTTTTTGGTCGGCTTTTTAAAAAAAAAAGTGTGCAATAAGGAGTTAAAGTTACTATGTATGATTATATAAACGTCTTGCTTAATGTATTACTATATCATGTACAATGGCTCCAAAAGGTATTCGTACACTGTGTTACAAATAAATTCATTTAACCTTAAGTTCCGATTTCGATGAAAGTTTTTAATAAAATTTTTTAAATATGTGTAACGTAATAGTATGTTAATGGATTAATTTTTTATTTTATTAAAATACCACCATAGTTTTTTTCGTATCTTAAATATAATTTTGTAATGGTGTGTGATAAAGCAAAACCTTTCGGATAAAAGATGTTCAATTTTTAATCTTCTATCACTCAGTCATAGAAAAAGATTCCAGAGAAACTTATATTCAAAGCATGAAGAATCGCTAAAATTTTGAGGCTAACTTTTAACCTCTCAAAAAGAATTTCCGTCGAGAAAAAAAATTGCTCCATATAAAACCCATTATGGTCTATATACATGCAAACTTTCATTGAAATCAAAATTTCAGGATTAGGTAAATTTCCTTGGAATGTAGTATACGAATACTTTTTGGAGCCACTGTACTAGCTGTTGCTCGCGACTGTGCCCGTACGGAAATATTTTGATTTCAGTTTTAACTATTTTCAAGAGATGTTTAATTTTGCAAGCTCTTACCTTAAATTTTAACCAGAAAGTTAAATACTTACTAATTTTTATAGTGCTTATTTCAAAATCGGTGGATTTTTAAACAAAATTTCGTCCCTTATTTTACCTGCTTGAGGGTTAATTTTCCAAAAACGTTGAAACACATAATTCTTTATTTCTAACCAAACAGGTAAATACCAGTTTTCATAGCGCTTGCTTTAAAATCGGTGGATTTGTAAACAAAATTTTGTCCCTTGTTTTACCTACTTGATGGTGAATTTTTTAAAAACGTTGAAACACATAATTCTTTATTTCTAACCAAACAGCTAAATACCAGTTTTCATAGTGCTTGCTTCATAATTGGTGGATTTTCAAACAACATTTCAATCCCTATTTAAGCCCGTTAGGGGTGGAATAACAAAAACTCCTTTCTTAGTTGGTGCCTACATCATAAAAGGAATCCATTGTCCAAATTTCATGTTTCTAACTTTAGTAGTTTAAGTTCTGCGATGATAAATCAGTCAATCAGTTGAGACATGACTGTTTATATTTAAATAATAAATTTTCCTTCTTAACATTGTTTTAAATTTATTAAACAATTGATATCGATTTGCTTAGATGCAGGTTTGTTTTTAACAATAAAAAATTTGTGATATAGGAAACATTTGCTCACCTATTATTATTATTATGAAACTTGTATAGGTAACAACTTTCTATCTTTTTGACTTACAAATATTTTTATAAAACTGTATCCGATGAAATTGTTCATTAAATTAATTATTCATAATTATTAAATTCGCGATCAATTCACTGGTACTTCATAATAGTATATTTTGAAGTTAAATAGCAAGAATAGAATGCTTTTAGAAAATCTAAACGAACTTAAAAGCTTCACAGAAAAACGATTGCAAATTAAATTGCACTGCGCGTCGATGTAAATGAAAAACGTAATAATTAAAAATTTTCATTGGTTTCTTGAATCAATACCAACCGGCGTACGTTCTGAAAATGGAAAAATTTATAACCTTCCCAGGCAATAATTTCCCGGGTACACATCCATTCGCGAGTGACGCAATGAATTGTGCGGAATTCGCGAAACAGAGGTGAAAAACATGAAAGTGTGAAGTGAACAGGAATTTCATACGTGGTTGCCGATCCTCGTTTGGTAATACACGCGAACGCGAGGTAGCAATAATGCTTAACGTAATGTGTGTCGTATGTTTGGTAACGATAGCGAAGAGTTTTTGTGATATTTAACTACAGCGGTGCTAATTTAATATTCACAGATTCCTGGGCTCCGATTAGCACAGTTAGCACTGGTGAAAAGTATAAGGACATAAATAATATCTTGAAGCAGCCGCGATTAGATTGAGAATGCGTGAAAATTGCAGTGTCCTCTGTAACTTCCTGTAAAATGTTTCACTGTGCATCTACGGTTTAGTTACAAAATTAATATTTAGTTATAAAATAAAATATTTCGCGACTGTCTTATAAGCAATATAGAATCTCGAGACTTCAACGAATTATCTAAAATCTATAATATTATCTTGTCAAACAATTATTGTTTGCATCGTTTAGATATCGTATCTACGATTTATATTTTTTCTCTGCTTTTAACTGCATCTACATATATTGGGTTGTTCGGAAAGTAATTTTGTTTTTTCCTAACATAGGGTTTAATTGTATTTTCTTATAACCAACTTCACACTTAAGCCGCATGATCATTATATATTTTGACAGCATATGTAGCAAGGCTTGCTAGTGAAAAGTTTCGGTTGATTCTCTCCAGTAGTTTTTGATTGGTGCTCTATCAAATATGGAAAGTAAAAAGCAACATTTCCGGCACATTTTACTTTTTTACTATCGAAAAGGTAAAAATGCTGTTCAAGCGAGGAAAAGATTATCCGATGTGTATGGAGAAGATGTATTGATAGAACGCCAGTGCTAAAACTGGTTTGCAAAATTTCTAACCGGCAATTTTGACGTTGAAGATGCACCATGTTCTGGAAGGTCAGTTGAAGCTGACGAAGACACAATGAAGGCATTAATTGATACAAATCGGCGAATAACAACTCGTGAGACCACTGAGAGATTAAATTTATTGAATGGACAATATATAATTCAGTAAAATATTTATTCACTATAAGAAAATCGTCTTTCATTTTCATAAAAAAAACGAAATTATTTTTCGAACAACCAAATATATTATCTTATTATTATTTACATTATATTTTCTTGTTTATATGCCCTATGAATTATATTATAGCTTATATATTCATTTTTTTTTCATTGTTATATTATTCTCCTTTGTATACTAATGAGTTATACCCGTTTATTAATAATAAATAAATAAAATTCTCCGTTCAGAATATTAAGTAACAAGTTGCCACATAAGTGGATTTAAAATCGTTTTATCTTAAAAATAATATTTTTATTGAAAAGTGTGTAAAAATGTAGATAACTGTTGCTGATGGTCTTAGTATTAATTTCTAACTAACGAGAAAATTAAAAACCCTTGACATACAAATAAAATGGGATTATGATACGTCCGAAAAATACTATTTAATTTGGCTTAACTGAACAGTTATGTGCAAGATTAAAAACAGAACATTTTATTTTGAAATTTGTATTGCTATATAGCATTTAATCAGGTTGATATATAATTTTAATGGACAATAATTAAGTAACATAACAAAATAATAAATTAGTAGTTGAAATGAATGACGTCTCCCAGACGTCATTGTATGTTAAAGGTTTAAGTAGCAACAAGTTGCCACATAAGTGAATTTAAGGTTGTTTCATCTTAAAACAATATTTTTACCAAAAAGTCTATAAAAATATAGATAACTGTTTCTGATGGTCTTAGTATTAATTCCGAACTGACGGGAAAACTAATAGGGGCTTTAATATGATTGCAAAATTAAAAGTAATTAAAATTCTTAGCCAGTGTTGTACTTGACATTCGGTTAACAGACAGTTACTTCAAAACATGAAGTATAAATCAACAATACAATACCAAATAATAACAAATACAAAATAAAAATTTTGTATAATTAAAAATCAGCACGAATTTTTTAGGCGACCTAATATACATATAACCGTGAAATACAATTTTGCTGGTGATTATGAAAGTGGTTTAGGTCAGAAATTTAACACTAGATTTAGACACTAGACATTTCTTGTACATCTATTTCTAATATATATATGTACTAAAAGCATTTGAGATTGGAGAGCTGAGAGGCAAATATATTTGAGTATATTTGCATCAGGCTATCAATAAAAGCCAACAAAAAATTGCTAGAAATAATAGCAATTGTTTTTGCAAAGTTTGCTCATGAAGTCTGAAACCCGTCAAATTCATGGGACCCGTAAACCTAGTATTAAAAGGTGATATTCCATCAATGAAATCGCATGAAAACGAACGAAATCACAGAAGATATCGATTTTAGGGAAAAATCTTTGACTTGGATCACTGTCATAATTATCGGTTCAATTGATCGCGTTAGAAACTGAATAGAGAAATACTACGAAGCAAAAATTAACCATAAACCAGCTTTCTCTTAACGTACTCTTTGAAGGGCTTCTTCCAAGAACCCAAGTCACATCTGGCATTTTTGGAAGTACGAAAACGTTAAGAAACAAAATAAAGGGGTTGAAGGACCCGGATGGGGTCGTAGGAATTTCGACCATTGCGTTTTGCTAGTCTCATGACGAAACTCGCAAGTTTCGGTCAAAATTGCACCTTCCTCATACTACAGTATTCGTACACTGATACAACTTGTATCAAAAACATACATTAATCAACGAAAACGTGTTGTACTATATGTATAAAAGTACAATATGCAGATAACAAAAATAAAAAGGACTGCTTATTTTTCATAAACTGTTACTTAAAAATGAGAAAAAATGTGATCGAGTGCGAAGTTTCACGCGTAAAAAAAAACAAAAATAATAATTTTTTATAGAAGCTCTGGTTGGAAACTACTTTTGTTGAACGATATGTTTTAAACAGTTTTGCACGTTCAAATTTATTTATTATTAGTAATTAACGTCGTTGAAAATTGCCCAAATAGAAAATTTCCCTATAGTACTTAATTTGTTTTTTTTTTTACTAATTATACAGTCCATTTCATTGCACAAAAATGATCCCACTGTTAGCAAATGTTTGCCATTTTACTTTCATGACTGAAAATTATAAGGTACACCGATTTTTTAAAAAAACAAAAGACCGATTTCCTCTGGATTTTTTTTTTTAATAGCATAAAATCAAAGAAAATCGGACTTTTGCTTTTATTATCTGTATACTGTACTTTTATATACTACAACACGTTTTTGTTGATTAATATATGTTTTTGCTACACATAAATGATAGAAGTCAAAGTTGTACCACTTTACGAATACTTTTTGCGCCCACTGTATATATTGGAATAGAGGGAAAGTTTTGTCGTATTTTAAATAGGCAGGTAATGTTTTTTGTAAATTAAAGAAAAACATCTGGCTAGTGAGTCATTGGGAATTTTTTTTGTTTTTTTACCTGCTGCATAATACAGAAGGAGTTCTTTTTTACCGTTCATCATTTACTTGTGATATTTAAAGTGAAAAACATGTCAGTAGATAAAGTGCATTTACGACCCTGCATTTTGTATGAATTCCAAAAAGGAAGCAACGCATCGGTTGCATGCAAAAATTTATGTGCGGTATTTGGAAAAGATATTGTAAATGTTCGTACTTGTCAAAGATGGTTTAGCAAATTTCGTTCCTGGGATCTGAGCCTCCAAGAAAGTGATCGATCTGGACGACCATCCAAGATCGATAATGATGTTTTGCGATCCATGTTGGAAAATAATCCACATTTAAAAAGTCGAGAAATTGCAGAAGAGTTTGGCATTCATCATACAACTGTTGGAGATCACATTAAATCTCTTGGGTTTGTGTTAAAGCAAAGTGTTTGAGTTTCACGTGAATTAACGGAAACGGAAAATACGACAGAACTTTCCCTCCAACCCAATAATAAAGTATTATATAGTATTTCAAATAAGAGCGTGTTCTATTTAATAATTATAAAACCACATTTCCAATAGATTACAACATTCATATCGTAAATTTTTACAGTTCATAATGCTTCACGCATTATGACGCAGATCAAGTAATCCTGAGGTAACAGTTAACCGTGAGGACAATAATGGTATCTGCATTTAATCACCACGTAATGAAAAGAATTGCAGCTGCATTAAAACGTATAATTGCTATAAACACGTTACACGTGAGACAACAAAATTTCACCAGAAGAATTTTCACATTTCCATCGTACGTGTTTCTTCCTACTCCGAAGGCGAGCACAGGATTCGCTTCGGTGCCACTTGCAGTCGGGTTGCACGAAAGTTTACCAACCATTCAGTGAAAACCTTAAGAATTCATACTTAGGCAGTTTCTTAGGCAATTAACGGCCGCGTGCTATGTTAAATTCTTTCGTATTTTACGTGTTTTTCCTTAGAAGAACTTTTCTCTTCGTTACAGCAATTTTTACGAGCAAATTGAGTTTCGACACCTGAAACATACCTTTCTACCTTCCAGTCTTCTATTCGTTTATTACCACTGTCGTTTGATACTGTTTTATGAATGTTAATGTACTTACCTAACTTTATACGTGGCATAAGAACACTTAACGCGTAATTCATAGAGATTCATAAAAATTGTTTCGTGATAATTTATTTAATTTATATAAAATAAAATTTTGCTAGACTTGTCAGATAATATTCAATCTCCATGCACAGTACTTAGAAATTAAACAAAGTCTACTCTAAACATCCTACTTTTTACTTTTACATTAATACTAGAAATATTCAAGTAAAAAGTTTGTGCTTGAAGAACAACATTGATACTGTTTTATGAATGTTAATGTGCTTACCTAACTTTATACGTGGCATAAGAACACTTAATGCGTAATTCATAGAGATTCATAAAAATTGATTCGTGATAATTTATTTAATTTATATAAAATAACATTTTGCTAGACTTGTCAGATAATATTCAACTTCCATACACAGTACTTAGAAATTAAACAAAGTCTACTCTAAACATCCTACTTTTTACTTTTACATTAATACTAGAAATATTCAAGTAAAAAGTTTGTGCTTGAAGTACAACATTGATACTGTTTTATGAATGTTAATGTGATTACCTAACTTTATACGTGGCATAAGAACATTTAATGCGTAATTCATAGAGGTTCATAAAAATTGTTTTGCGATAATTTATTTAATTTATATAAAATAAAATTTTGCTAGATTTGTCAGATAATATTCAACCTCCATACACAGTACTTAGAAATTAAACAAAGTATACTCCAAACATCCTACTTTTTACTTTTACATTAAAACCAGAAATATTCAAGTAAAAAGTTTGTGCCTGAAGTACAGCAGCGGTGACAACTGGCGCTAAAGGGTCTAATTAAATTCCAGAGATGTGCACACAGTGAATCCTTGAAGTTCGAATGGTTTGAAGTTTGAACAAAAATGTCACGGAGAATTTGGTTTCTAAATTCGAACAAAAACTCGAAATTCGAATAAAGGGTCAAAGAATCACTCGTCAACGTGTAGCCATAATCAAAACAAAATAACATTAGACGAATAATTTTTGAAAGAAACCTCAAACCGTGATAGTAGTAATGAACCATAATTCTTAAATAGGGAATTGCAGGAAAATGTTTAATTAATTGATATCATAAAATATTTGTGAAATAGGCTTTAGTAACTCTAACGCCATCCTGTGTATTTACATATTAAATTCGTTTTTTTTGTTTCACCTTCTTTATGGATGTTCACTTCGATTACGTTCCTGTTTTTCTTTTTGTAAAGCCATGTAGACAACATTGATATTATAATTTATGATAATCCTTTATAATAAATAAAGTTCAGAATGACTTGTGCCCCTTATTTTTGCCCAACAATATTTTTATACCCATGTACCATAGTAAATAAAAACGTTCTACAACTCTCCCTCTAGATCAGTGTTTTCCAACCTTTTTTGTGTCATGCCCCACCTTAAGTTTTCTAAAGTTTTTATGCCCCCTCCCCCTATGTAACATACATAATTTTTAACATTAAAAAATTGATTTGTTCACTTAAGAAACATAAATGATAGGTTCTAGGAAGAAATCACTATGAAATTGTTAACAAAACACAGTAAGTAAAATTTCAAAATATATATAGAGTACATTTTCGAATTGCCCGCTCTTCGAAACACCGCTCTAGATGAAGTGAACACCCCTATCCCCCATCCGGAGCTCATTAACCACTTCAAGAATATCGTTAGAATGTAATGGAATCAGACCTGAATTACTTCTAAGAAGACAAAAATTTACAATGTTGTTAAAGACTTCACTCAACAAATCCCTATCAGTGAACTAAACAGGAAGGAGAGGATAATAATGTCTCGCCTGAAGACCGCTCATACTAGGATTACGCATAAACATTTACTCAAAAAAACGGAACCACCAATCTGCAATACCTGTCGTACCCAAATCATTGTTCACCACCTTCTATACGACTGTATAAAATTTGAAGCCTATAAAAAACAGTATAAAATTATCCTCCACACGGCACTGACTTCAGAAAAGAATATAAAAAATACATTTGAATATCTATTCGACTCCGATCTAACTAACAAAAACATCGCAACATGGAGAGGTGTCAATCTACCTCATTGGACTCTTCGCTATCCCAAAAATAAACTTAGGACTCTCAAAGAAAATTAAAGCACAAACCGCAGCACCTGAATACTGCTCCGATTTCGACCGTCTCAACAATGAATACACAATGTCAACCCAACTATACACAGATGCGTCCAAAACAGATACGAATACCAGTTTTGCAGTGGTCACCCCGGATAATACATTCAAATACAATATAGGTTAAATTTCAAACATCTTCACGGGAAAATGCTACGCCATCCATGAAGCACACAAAATTGCCCACAATAAGCAATATAAAAGTATTGTTATATACAACGACTCACAAACCGCAATATTAGCCACAGAACAACCTCCCGGTGATAATCCCATAGTAAGAGATATATTAGAACTTCATTCGGAACTCTTTAATAACAACACCCAAATCATACTTGTATGGATCCCCTCGCACTAAGGAATCCGAGACAATGAATTTGCAGACAAAGCCTCTAAAGAAGCACTCGGTATACCTCCATCAGATACCATACCTATACCCTACCAAGACTATAAGAAAGTATTAGCATCTCGAATCAAACGAACTTGGAACCTCGAATGGAACGCTAAGAAACCAAATAAATTAAGTAATAGCACAGGCGACTTCTTTGGAAATGGAATAGGGAGACCAGCTAACAGAAGAGACCAAGTCGTACTAAATAGGATCCAGATCGGCCATTCTAGGATTACACAGGAACACCTTCTGAAAAAAACACCCCCACCCTACTGTGACAAGTGTCAACATCCCTTAACCATCGAACATATTTTATTTTTCTGTAAGGAATGCGAGACCTCACGAACCCAGGCAAAGGTTCCTAACTCACTAAAAGAAATCTTCAGCAACACAGAAAATGCCAAAAACACCCTCAGTTTCATCCAAAGCAATAGACAACTTTATGAATACATCTAACATCAACAACCAACGGTTTATGTCGCTAATGACCTCGCTGTCGATGCGACGTTAAACCCTTATTTAAAAAAAAAGAAATTTAACCCACTATTGAACCCGTCGCTAATGATCTGGTAGTCGATGCGACGTTAAACACTCACACACACAAAAAAAAATGTTCTGTTGTTAAACTTGTTTGGTTTTACTATTTACCAATATGATATTTCTAAACAGGAACTTAAAATGTCATATATCGAGCAAAATCTAAATGATTGCAATGGATTAATTTAATTTACATTGTTTCAAATGAGAGAACTTCATTCGAGGTTTGAACAACTCCAAGACCAAACCGTTTCTTGGAACGGGTTGTGTTCAAACTTGTGTACATATTTTGTAGGTATTAATTAGACTCAGGTTGTGTACACATTTTGTAGTTATCAATGTTAGATACCAGTTGTAATTTATCTTTTCTCCATCTCATTCATTTACACACAGATTCCATTTAGCTTCTCATCGAAGCTATCTGGTTTCTAAGAATTTACTGCAATTATGCTTACTCGATGTTTCGTATGGATAAATTTCCTTTCTTAATTACCTCTCCTTTATTAGTTACATTTTGTCGCTACTGTCGTTAGAAACTAGTTGTAATTTGTCTCTTCACCCTCTCATTCATTTACACATGGATTCCATTTAACTTCCCATGGTCTGAAGGAAGCTGTCTGGTTTTGAGAATTTGTTGCAATTACGACTACTGGATGTTTCGTATGGATAAACTTCCTTTTATAATTAAACCTTTTTTATTAGTTACATATTTTGTAGTTATTGACGTTAGATACCAGTTGTAACTATTTGCCTCCTCACCCTCTCATTCATTCACATCGAAGCTGTCTGGTTTTGAGAATTTGTTGCAATTACGACTACTGGATGTTTTGTATGGATAAACTTACTTTTATAATTAAACCTTTTTTATTAGTTACATATTTTGTAGTTATTGACGTTAGATACCACTTGTAACTATTTGCCTCCCCACCTTCTCATTCATTTACATCGAAGCTATCTGGCTTCGAGAATTTGTTGCAATTGCGTCTACAGAATATTTCGTATGTATAAATTTCCTTTCTCAATTAAACCTCCTTTATCAGTTACATATTTCGTAGTTATTGACGTTAGATATCATTTGTAACTATTTGCCTCCCCACCTTCTCATTCATTCACATCGAAGCTATCTGGTTTCGAGAATTTGTTGCAATTACGTCTTCAAGATATTTCGTATGTATAAATTTCCTTTCTCAATTAAACCTCCTTTATCACTTACATATTTTGTAGTTACTGTCGATAGAAACTAGTTGTAGTATGTCTCTTCGCCTTCTCATTCATTTACACACAGATTTCATTTAGCTTCCCATCGAAGCTATCTGGTTTCCAAGAATTTGTTGCAATTACATCTGCAAGATGTTTCGTAAGTAAAAATAAAAATTCCCGTAAACAGCGATGCGTTCCGCTAACGAAATCATCTCGTCCCGGTTCAATCTCCTTTTCAAACGGCCTGCTCGCAGAAAACGCTTCCCTCGCGCTTCTTTCTCGCGTTGCTCCTGTTTCGCTGCCTCGGAACCATCGTCTACCGGCTCCCGGACACATCGTCGTCCGCCTTCCTACAAACGGCCTTTGAATAGCGTCTAGTTTTTGCCAGCCAACTAGTTTTACCGGGGGTTTTCATTCTGCTGCTCTATCGGGGACGAGTCTCCCCCTCCCCGTTCCCCCCAGTCACCCCCCTGGTTCTGTCAGCACCGGTACCGTGAGAATGAAAATCCTCCTCGTGGCATAAAATTACAAGAGTGCCTCGGCCACGATGAAATTGCCGCGTGGCCATTTTTATTACGCTCGATTCCATCGAACATCCCCTCCTCCTCGTCCCCCTCCGCGCTTCTGAATCGGTAAATCATTCGGAATCGCACCCCCGGATGCTCTCTCCGCTGTTCCTGGATGTGTGATTATAGGTCTTTGGGTGAAACCTTGTACGCGAGAACCCATACATGCCGATTTTTTGCCATTTCTACGGGGTCGTGTGCTTCTGGTATCGAGATTGCAGGGGTCGAAATTCGGTTTGGAGAATTAGCGGAAATTTTCGTTGAGAGATTTTTGATAATTACAGAAGATGTTTGTTTGTACATACACTTTGGGTTTGAGATTGCAGGGGTCGAAATTCGATTTCAAGAAGTAGCTGAAATTTTCGTTGGAAGATCTGTGATAATTACAGAAGGTGCTTGTGTGTACACACACTTTGGATTTGAGATTGCAGGGGTCGAAATTCGGTTTCAAGAATTTGCGGAAATTTTCGTTGGGAGATTTGTGATAATTACGGAAGATGTTTGTGTGTATACACATTTTGGGTTTGAAATTGCAGGGGTCAAAATTCGGTTTGGAGAATTAGCGGAAATTTTCGTTGAGAGATTTTTGATAATTACAGAAGATGTTTGTTTGTACATACACTTTGGGTTTGAGATTGCAGGGGTCGAAATTCGGTTTCAAGAATTAGCGGAAATTTTCGTTGGAAGATTTGTGATAATCAGAGATGTTTGTGTGTACACATACTTTAGGTTTGAGATTACAGGGGTCGAAATTTGGTTTTTTAAGAATTAGCGAAAATTTTCGTTGGGGGATTTGTGATAATTACGGAAGATGTTTGTGTGTACACGCAAGTTTTTAGTAGAGCGCTTTTAAATTGGCATTGCGATAATAGTTTACAGAAGAATGTTGAATAAAATGGTACTAATTTGGAATAAGTTTAGGCAGAATAGTCTATTTGAATTTGAATAGTCTATAATTATTAACCTCTTAACATACAAATAAAATGGAATTTGATGCGTCCAAAAAATACTGTTTAATTTGGCTCAACTGAACAGTTACGTGCAAGCTTAGAAACAGAACATGTTAATTTGAAGTTTGCATTGCTATATAACATTTAATCAGGTTGATATATAATGTTAGTAGACAATAATTAAGTAACATTGTAAAATAATAAATTAGTAGTTCTATAAAGTATGAAACATTTCAAAACATCTTGACGTCTCCCAAACGTCAAAGTCTACAATTGCACATGAAATGAATGATATCTCCCAAACGTCATTGTATGTCAAGGGGTTAACATAATTCTCAATTAAAATTACATCAATTCTGTAAATAACAGCTACACTTCTTACGCTTGTTTATCAGGAATATGTAATATAGTTATCATAGATAGGTCAAAGTACACCAAACCTATTATAAGTATTACAACTATAAATACAAATTTTGAAATACAGTAGCGGACAAAAGTTTAAGACCAAAGAGTCGACAAAAATAAATAAATTAATTTATGAGAAATATCACGATAAAATTTGTATTCTATGTTAATCAATAAATAGTGTTCTGCCACAATAACGATAAAAGTGAATATACAGACAATGTTTGCAAACCATAAAACTATATTTTACATTGTCCTCTCGTCTTAAACTTTTGTCCGCTACTGTACTTATGACAACTATACATATGCATGTTCATTTAACTGTTTGAAAACCTCATTTCTTTCCTGTTTCAAATGTTTTAAATTTGGTAGGTGAACGAATTTTTATGACTGACTATACACAGTTATATACACTATGGCATACATTATAAATGTTTTAAATATCATTAATATCTTAATTAGAAATCCATCTAAAATATTTTAAGTATTTCTAATAGATACGCATTTTAAATAGAAATATATTCACAATATTCTATACCCATATATATTAAGATATCCCAAATTATAGCAAATGCTATTTTGATTGACAAATAAAGTTTAAAGTCGTCGACTTGCATCTACATTGGTACTCTCAGTTTTTGAGACGGTTTTGCAATTTTGTACGCTTAGTAAAATTCATATTACGTGTAATTTTAACATTTACAATGCTCATCCATGAATTTATGTTAATACATGTATCTGTAAGAGATATAACAATGCTGCCTCTATTAAACAGCAGAAGACACAAGATAATTACATGTCACACGCATGACACACATACATACACACATATATGAAGAGAATATATAAATACTATTCACCTTACATAAAGAACTGTATTGCAAAACGAAAGCCGATAAGTAAAGAAAGAAATTATCATATTAAAGTTGTCCAAATTTACTGTGCATATCTCTCAAATAATTGAACAGTATATAATTACTGTTTTCCAATTATCAACGTTCAATAATTAAACAAAACAATAACGCTAATTAAATGTTAAATGATCGATGCAAATTAATAAATATTGACAATTCACCCTATTAAATACACCTAATTTTAGATATTATTATACATTTTCAATTTTTATAGAAATCTTTTTTTAATTATTACTATCTAATGCGTGAGCAAAAATTTATAACACGCTTATCCAGAATAATATCAATTAATATTCAAATTAGTTTAATAAAGCTCACAGAAAATGTCTAGAAAAATCGCTGAACAGGACAGGAATTCGTGTTTCTGCTGTTGAGCGCATCAGTAAAAATTATGCAAAAATAAGTTAATAAATCAAATACGAGGGAAAACTGGTTGTAAGATGGTTCATTAAAGAAAAAGGAGAAAAGAATGGCACCGCTTAGCATGTGTGATAAACACCGTTTGAGAAGTAGTATCGAACGCTAGCTAGGCTAACTAACGACCCATCGAGCCTCATTTCACTATCGTAATAGTCAATTCATTTTGCACGGTGTAGTTTGCCTAGATCTTGCTTATATACAGTAGCGGACAAAAGTTTAAGATCAAAAGCTCAACAAAACTAAAGTAATCCATATACAAGGAATAGCACAATAAACAAATTTCGTGTTTCGTACTAATAAACGAGCACTATACTAACCTACTAATAATACAAATAGATGTTCGAATAATATTTATAAATCATGGTACTGTATTGTATAATATTTTTTCGTCTTAAACTTATGTTCGCTACTGTAAATACGAGATCGTGGATAAGCTCGACGAATATATGTAAGTACAGTGGCTACAAAAAGTATTCGTACGTGCTCAAACTTTCCTTTATGTACTGGAAATGGAATGTTTTTAACCCTTTGCACTCGAAACTCGACTCTCAGTCACCAAATGATAATTTCGCAAATGTTCAAATCCAAGGGGTTAAATAGTCATATGAATAAATTTTAGTACAGTAGTAAACAAAAGTTTAAGACGACAGGACAATAATGAACGAGTACTAATACCATCCTACTAATAATACAAATAGATGTTCGCATAATATTTATAAACCATGGTACTCTATTTTATAATATTTTCTCGTTTTAAACTTATATCTGCTTATATCTGCTACTGTACAAATAGATGTATACATGAGATTCATAAATCATGGTACTCTATTTAACACTAGATTTACGGACATTTGTTGTATATTTATTTCTAATATACATATACTAAGAAATAGGTATACATTATATACAAATTGAGACTGCAGAACTTACAGGAAAGTAAATTTGGGTATATTCATATCACTCTGTTTTGTACATCGATATAACTGCGGGAGTGATGTATTGCTCCTGAAAGCTTCCCGACTTTTTCTTGACCGCCTTGTGTGGCGAAAGATTTTTCTCCTCTTGATGAGGTTGATCTCTGAGTATTTGTAATGAGTATCTCTTGGTGAGTTGTTCTGTGTCTCTTCATTGTGCTTGTACTGAGTTGTGTCTCTGAGTGGCTCCTTTTTTGTACTGCGTATCTCGTGATGAGTTGTTCTATGTCCTTGAATGTTTGTACTGACAAGGGAAGTTTGCGAACCCGGAAATTCAAAAAAATATGAAACTTGATGTACAGATAGAGTAAATCATCCATAATACATACCTATTTTTTGTTCGTGCCCAATATCATTTTCAAAGGGTGATTTCACCCCTTAAAGAGAATGGAAAATTATCTTTCTTCTCGAATATCTCGAGAACGGTGAGAGATATTAAAAAAGAGTTTAAACAAAAGTTGAATGCTATTTTTATGTTTACAAAAATGTATAAAAAGATTTTTCGAAAAATCGATATTTTTTGAAATTTAAGGTCTGGTGGAGGGGGTAACTCAAAAAATATCGATTTTTCGAAAAATCTTTTTATACATTCTTGTAAACATAAAAATAGCATTCAACTTTTGTTTAAACTCTTTTTTAATATCTCTCACCGTACTCGAGATATTCCAGAACAAAGATAATTTTACATTTTCTTTAAGGAGTGAAATCACCACTTGAAAATGACATTGGGCACGAACAAAAAATAGGTATGTATTATGGATGATTTACTCTACCTGTATATCAAGTTTCATATTTTTTTGAATTTCCGGGTTCGCAAACTTCCCTTGTGAGTTGTGTCTCTTGACTGTACTTGTACTGAATTTTGTTTCTGCCTGGCTCGATATTTATAGTAGAAGTGATTGCAAGCCCGAACCAATCACATTGCTTATAGTTATTGTAGGAAGGAAGGGCTGGCAACCACTTCCCTTCTACCGAGGCAGGTATAGGGTCGTTACTGTACGTACCTAATTTAGGATGCAACACACTTCATCAATAAAAGTCAGCAAAAATTACTAGAAACAATAGCAATTGTTTTTGCAAATTTTGTTCATGAAATTCGAAACCTAGGAAAACCTAGTGTTAATAATACCTTCTCGTCTTAAACTTATGTCCGCTACTGTACAAATAGATATATAGATGATACTTATAAGCCACGGTACTCTAATGTATAATATCGTCTCGTCTTAAACTTTTGTCCGCTACTGTACTATTGTGGATGCTTCACGCCTTTTTCCTTTTTCGTATCTCTCTGCTAGTACTTTAGAAATCTCAAACAGTGCATAAAGCGTGGATATCTGAAAATTATTGCCGATCCTTGCGTTAGCCTTTTTTCCACCGTTCCCTGTTATTATCTCTACTTACGGTGTTTTGCATAAAGTTACGCACATGCGCATTGATTTCTCTGTCATTTTACGATTTCTAGTTTTACAGCTTGCTCGTCGATACTTCCTTCTCCACTTTCTTCCTTCGTTTTCTCTTTTCTTGAAAAAAAAAACAACATTTTTCAATAGTTTTCGTTGTAACGTCAGTTTGAATTCTCTGAATTTCAAATCTAAGCGTTTCCGTTAACTTTATGACCTGCCAGAGTTAGGTAGGATGTTATTTCAAGTATTAAGCAGGGAAACTTTCTGTCAGTTTTGTGTGAGGTAAATTAACAAGTTTACACTTTCACTTTATTATAAAACTTTATACACAGCCGTTCTGTTTGATCGCTGTCATAAGATTGATACGAGAGACATGTGAGACAAAGAGTCGTTGCAAAAATGTGACTACGAATTATTATAAATTACCGTTAGATGTCGTGATTATTACTCTAATTTACATGTTCCAACACTTTCATTTCATTTTGATTTATGTGTACGTATGTAAATTTCTAGCTAAAATTTTGGGATTGTATTTTTAGAATTGTATGAATTGCAAAAATTTAAAAGTCCTTTTCAGTAGAAAAACAAAAGTACAAAATACTGTCATTTATCCCTTTGCAGTCCTTTATTGAAAGTGACTCGACGTCAGTTCTTTCATTACAGTAACTCCTATGTTAAGTCACAGTCGACATTTTTAAAGTGCCATTTTAAATACAGTAGCGGACAAAAGTTCAAGACCAAAGAATCGACGAAATTAAACAAATGTAAATTACAACAAAGCTTGAGAGCTACGTTTAATATAATTAATAAAAAAAATAAGTACCATTCAAGGAGTTGTCCTTTGAAGTAAAATTTAAAATAAAGCACCTAAAATACTAGGGAATTGGGAACAAAATTGAAAAATAATTCGGAGTGCAAAGGGTTAATATGTAAATTTCAAGTTATTATGAAAATTAGTGGAAAACATCGATACAGATATAAACTGGAAAGTGCTTTCAAAATTTTTGATGATATAGTGTACTTATGAAAATGAAATAGTTTATTTGAAGAGTGTTTAAGATAATGCTAAAAAGTGCCTACTTATGAAAATAATGGACCATTCTTATGAAATATTTGCTTTTATTTCGTTTGTGACGATGAAACATTGGGTTACTACGTTAGTGAAGTGGTTTCCACAAAAATATCTTTTCTGAAAATGTTTACTGTCTCCTAGTTTCGAACAACATATTGTCCATTATTGCTGGACATATACCAATGTAGACGAGCGATTTTTCGATACTTAACCCTTTGCACTCGAGAGATGACTGTTAGTCGTCTAACGATACCAGCTTCAAAAATTTACAAATTCGAAATATTTACTAAAATTCGCCTACATTATACGTCATTTGGTTTAGTTAAATGATATACTAAAATTTACATATATGATTATTTAACCTCTGAGTCTAACTAATAAACAAACTAACTAAAGTCTGGAAATTTGCGAAATTTCTATCATTTGGTGACTAACAGTCACCTCTCGAGCGCAAAGGATTAATCGTACATCTTTCTTTGTTTTTCCGAATAACGAAAACAGACGTATAATTTGCAGCAGAAAATCATTCGTCTTAAACAAATCTACAAATCTTAACTTGACGTAGCCGACTACGCTCATGGTTACCATTAAAGCATTAGACACAGATGAAGATTGAATTCAGCGTTCAATCTACCAAGAATGATTTGAAGAAGCTTGTACTAATCCCAGAGTGCTCAGACAACTATATTTGTGATCATTGTGAATTATTTTGAAGCCATGCCACATTTATATTAGTTCTTGTGCTACATCCGATACTAAGTGCCATTTATTATTATACGAAATGTTCTATAAAGTGTAGAACGAAAGATGGAATTCAGGTGTGAAAAATAAAAGTGTATATTTAAAACAATTTAACAAAAACAACTTAAACGACTTTACAACTTAGCAACTTTAACATTCTTTCTACGTTCAATACTTTCTGCCCCGCGCTCGCCTTTTCCCCGTCATATATTCTTCCAAACACTCGTTTCCTTTCATTCTAATTGTCAATCTTTCTCACTCTACGCATTCGGTCACGACTACCCAGAATTTCTCAGTCGCACTGTTTTCTCAAGTTTTCATCTTTCACGCCTTAGAAACATTCGAGCCCAAACATTCTGCGTTCGCACGACAATCGCCCAACTCAAGTACTCTTCAGACTTTCCCAAACTCGCATCCGCTCGATCGCATTCCTACATTATTTTCTAAGAATCGTATACCAAAGGATAATGTTGTTTTCAGCTTACAAGGGAACACCGCGAAGTGTCATTCACGGATTTGAATGAAACTTAGTGGGATTATAGAGACATCCAAGACAAGAATAACGGTATGCTTCATTTGGGCCCAATCGCCCTTTAACTGTTTGAGTCCCAGGAGGTATTGAAAAAACACTGTCGAAGAATCCCAAACAGCGCGACCGCGCTTTCTCTAAATGAGTCCGAAAAGACCCAAGCAGCGCGGTAGCGCTTGTTTTATTTTATGTCGAGAAACACCAAGCGGCGCAATAGCGCTTTCATTTAAATTTTTATTTTGTAATGTATTATTAAATTATTATAGTGTTGTAGTTTTTTATATTAAATAATTTTATTAATTACATTACACTTGTCCGCTCGTAACGCCTTCGTTCTCCATTCGCGTCTCTCTCTCTCTACTGACCCATACCTCGCCTTTTGTTACACCGGTTCACGCGCTCTCTCTCGCTCTCTCACTCATTCCCTCTCATTCTTTCCTCACTCAGCCTATCATTCGCTCCATTACAAACAATCTAATTACCCATTCGTCCTTTTGAAATCTCTCTCTCTCTCTCTCTCTCTCTCTCTTTCTCTCAATCACTACAATAGTATTATTATACTTATTGTAAAATGTACTATTTACATTAAAAGGAGTTGTGTAATGTACTTGCTTCAGCAAATCTGAGCGCGTTTCGACAATCAGTAACGCACCGTCAGTTGTTCACAACGTTCGAAATGTGCTGGATTTTCTCGACATAAGATCTCAACAGCGCGATCGCGCTGCTTCGAACTCAAACGGTTAAGGGTGTCAATAGTAACCTCAAAGTTAAAGCGACACTTCCACTTTTTCGCGTATATCCCTTAAAATACTAGAGATACAGAAAAATGTTTTAGATAAAAATTTAATGGTATAACAAGCGCTATAATGTTATCTTAAGAGAATTTTTTGAAAAATCTTCCTTGTTGAAAAACAAAATTTTTCTTGCATTATTTTAAACAATTTTTACATTTTCATAATAACTAAAAATATTACGTATTTTATTCTGAATTCAGCTATGTATATTATTCTTACTATGCAACACCGACTTATCTAAATGTATGACGTAACGTACACCTTGCGCGCGATTTCGTCCCAACAACACACAGTAAGTTACACACTCGGATTTCCTTTTTTTGTTAAAGATCGTAATATATAACGATTACGAGTGTGATAACATAAAAATAGCAAAATATAAAATATTATATGAAGAGTGATGGCATATCGCATACATTGCGCTATATTGCGTATACACATATATGAACATTTGTTTCATACTTGTTTAGCATTTTATTCTACTTTGAATACAAATATACATGTATTTCACTCGTCACAGCTTTCACAAAGGTGATGTTTTGTTTTATTATTTTGATTACTTGTATTATTGACACGTGACTAGTGCACCAAAAATGAATATATATATTTTATATTTTTCCATTTATTCGAAGAAAACCTTAATCGTTCGCCATTGGGGGAACTTTCTTTAAGTTCTGTTTACTAGGACATATCCTTCATAAATCCGATTATTGGAAATAGCTATTATTATTTATGATAGCTTTTCATCCTTCATAAGAGACATTGAAGTTTATCATGTTTAAGTTGCTTTATTAATAGAAGGTAAAAATCTATGGAACTATGAACTAATTGAAATTCACACAGCAAACAATGTTCCTTGCATTATAAATATTATTTCTTATTTTACAGCTTCATATTGTAAATAAAGAAAGAAGAGTAGAAAGTTGAAGCATTTTATTCACTGAAACTTCAGTTTTTTTGTAAAGTATAACAAACGTATTGTTAACACATTGCGGACCAAACATTTTATTATTAACCATGCCCAGTGGCCGGGTATATTTCTGTGTCAATTATTTTTAAATTAGTGATGATTTGTTAGTAATTAAAAATCATTGTTACGTGAAATATTTATTTTCAACAACTACTTTAAAAATAAATGATTTTTTAATATTTTTCGATAAGTAAAAATATACTCACTTGCAAACGTAGCGAGTTTCATTTATTTTTCCGTTAATTTATCGATAAATTGTCCGCAAATATTTCTGTAATATTGTTAATCGTTCTGTCGCTATCCATATTTCAGGGTTTCAAATGATTAATCCGCAATATAAATTAGCAAAAATTGTCCTTGAATATCGTGTGGCAACTGTGCGATATCTCGTCGACGGCCTTTAATGGCGCAATATGAAAGACTAGATATCTCGTCGATGGCCCCTAACGAAGAAATAGGAAAGACGAGATATCTCGTCAATGGCCCGTAACGAAGAAATAGGAAAGACGAAATATCTCGTCAATGGCCCCTAACGAAGAAATAGGAAAGACGAGATATCTCGTCATCCGTCGCGCAATGTGTTAAAATAGTATTTGAAACGCACATTTTTATCTCTAAACCTTTTTCCCAACTTTGTAACCCCCTCGATACGAACAGATTTGTGAGAATGGATCGAAGTAATCCATAACATTTTAAAAACGCATAATTTCTCTTGTTACGTCTGTTCGTTTGAGAACTTTGAACCTAATTGGCGCCGTTAAGGAATACAGATTTCTTTCGGAACGAGCATGCGCGCTGTGTGCAACGAGCGTTTACGAGACATCTTTTTCATTTTATGCCCATGAAAACCGACCATGACTTAAGCGGATGCAGTTAAGTACGTACGTACGTACACAGTACATATACCAAAAGTGGTTATTATTAGTGCGTGTAACGATGTAGGAAGCAACGTATGCTAATGACTTTCCTTCAGGGGAAATGCATGTTTGGTGTTGTTTTGATAGAACACTTTGAACAAAATAACGCAAACTTCTCGATTTACTATTTCAAGAATACCTGCTTCGTATCAACGGATTAAATTTTATAATTATAAACAAGGATTTATTATAAACGAAGTATTATTCGTTATGATATTCAGGGTATTATCGTTTCGTCGCGTTATTTAGTTTTAAGCTTTTATCGAGTTGTATCAGTATTTTGTATCAACGATTAAGAACAATATGGTAATAACGTTATTCAAGCAGGTATGACAACTGTGCTGAGATAAATTGAAAATAAACTTTTTGAAATCAGTTCCATGTTGGTAAGCAATAATAAACAATGTTGTACGAACTCCATTGCTCGAACAAGAAAGTTATAAGATCTTTATTCCATTAAAACTTTTCTGATGGCAAAAGCAACTTTAAGTTTTTGTTTCGTTGAAGGTTCTATACAGGAAAATATAATTACGAAGAAATTAAATTTTTAATAATATATAAGTTTTTCAGTTATCTACAGTTTATTAAAACTTTAAAGACAGAAATATTATACTGACAAATTAATCTAAAAAGTGGCAATAAAAACAAATGGAATCAATTTAATATTATGTAATTGTACTCGTTACATTACTTAATACATTATCTGTAATAATTTGTACACTGTTGCACGTGGTGTAATTGATTAATGGTAATTAATTATGAATGAAATTCTTATAAATAAAGAAAACCTTCTTTATAAACATTTTTAAATATCAAACATTACAAAAACGTTTAAGTTATTTTATTCGATTATTTGTTATGATTAAGCTGTACATTTTTATGAAAGTTCCTATCTTTTATAAGCACATCTAAAACAATAAGATCTAAAGATACCTAAGTATTTTATCCCCTGAATGTTACAATATATATTTTACTGAAGATTTCCTATATTGCTTTTTTTCTGTACGTTCAAATAATATAAAAATCCATAGCCTAATTGTAGCTATTCAAATTCGAATTTATTTCACAATTAAAGTTCACAAATATAAATACTTGTGATGGTTTCTTAACCAAACTAATATCTAAGTAAATTAAAAGAGCAAAGCATTACACTTTACTAATGCATTGAATAAATAAATAAAAAATATTAAGTATTAAATAAATTACATATTCAGATATAAACGAAGGTGATTCTATTTACTCTTGAAGAACATATCGATATATTTCCGAATGAATGGTAACGTTTCCAATCTACATGATCAAATCTCGGTAACTGAGATCTAGGAAATCTTATTGTTGTATTCGCGGTAGCGGGAATAAGTGTAACAAGTAAGGGATTTTTAACACTTAACCGACCGAATGGAGAGATCTCTCATTTTTGTCCTCAAAAGAGCGCTGCAATTAATTATATTTGCTTTCGTTATTAGTTAGTCTTGAATTAGTACTGTTCATAAATTTTCTAAAATACAATTTTTAATAAATTCAACATCAGCTTAGGACCAACTAATAACAAAAGTAAATAGAATCAATGATACTGCTTTGCCAAGGAAAAGATGGAAGGCCTCCCCATTCGGTCGGCTAAGTGTAAAGAGAAGAATTTTGTACGGCAAGGTTAATCAGATTTAATGCAACTATACGATACGGCTGTTCTAGGACAAGTCTGTTTTTTGGGTTTCGTTCTTGTCCTTTTAACCCTTTCACTTTGGCAGTCCAGTACGCTGAAGTGCCGTCACTGAACGGAAATACGCCCCAGAAATGCGCACAGTGTGCGTGGTTTTATACACATTTTTCTAAGTCTTAAATAACAACTGCGCTTAATAAAACAATTGCTCTAACGTAACAAATATAGTTTACATTTTTAATATTGACTTATACCAAATTATAATAAATATATAATAAAGACTTATACCAAAATTATATTAGTTATTCCAATGTCATTCGACCAATTACAGTTTACATATTTTTAGGTTTTTATATATTTACTAGATGCCGGATATATCCGGCGCTCGGAGCGAAAGGGTTAAGGATCGGTAAAACAGAGTACTAGGGATGAGATCAGGTGAGGAAAATTTGGAGTTTAAGGAATACGAGTGACTTAACACTTTATCGACCGGAAGCCTATTAATCGGCTTTTACATGCTCACAATTAGTCTGCAAATTTTGTAATGTTTCCTTACACGAAGGCGACTGTTTCGAGCGATATCATATGTATACTGTAAAGAAATATTAAACTATCAATTACTCGAAGAAAATCATTGTGCTCAATTCATTAGCGATGCATCCGCGCCAAAATGAACCGATCGGGAGTGCGTGTGCAATAAGTTACGCGGTCGATAAAGCGTTAAGGACCAAAGGACATGGGTGAATTATTAACACTATTCCTATCGACACTTCACGTATACCTATTCATACCGCAACATTCTCACGTAAGGCAGACCGCAAATTTTTCTCAGAAAATAAACAATGAAAAAAGAAGTGAATATTGAAAAATGTATTATACACCAATACCCCACTTTGCGTCGGGGTTACGTTCCAAAAAAACACGACGCAAAGTGAATTAAGATTTTCTATAGCAAACCATGTAAAGATCGAAGATTGAAACTGAACTCTAAAATTAACAAAACAAAGTGAAAATAAAACTGTATTAAAATTACGTTGATTTTCGGTTAGAAGAGGAATTACCGAGTTTTTTTGGCATGGCGCAATTAGAAACAAAAGTAGAGCCATCTGTTAGAAAACAAGAAAAAAATTCAAGACTCGAATCCAAAACAACGCAACCTCGAAAACCTAACGACGCGCAATGAAAATTAGTACTAATTGAACAGCGACGCAACATCGAAAAAACGCAAAACGAAACGACGCAAAGCGAGGTATTGGTGTACGTATATTTGAGGGAAAAGCCTAAAGTTTAAAGGCGGTTCAATTACGTTGTACATATGAAATTCTAATCGAAATGTTAAAAATGGTCATTTGACCGGTCGTGGTAGGAATAGTGTTTGTTACGTTGTAACAACATTCATTTTATATTTTCAAGGGTATATTTGGAGACAGCATCATTAAGGCTAAATAATACCCTTTTTAGCAAACGTACTTATTGCCATGCCAGTTTCGGGTTTTTCCCATTTTTTCTATGTTCCTTCGATTTGGCCTGGTTTCCTTAAAAATTTCAGGTAGTTTACGCGATTAAGGTTATCCTCGGTACATTTCACTTTCGACCGATGAAACAAAATATACCTGAAGTCGCTGGAAACATTTTCGACAGTCAACAATATCTCCCACCCCAAAAAGGGAACCAAACACCCCACTCCTGACACCTTTATATAAGCGCATAACATCCCTCAAGCGAGAGATTTTGTAAAAATACATTAAACAGTAACGTTCAACCACGCTCGTGTAATAGGAATATATTCAGTCTTTTTATATCTAAAAATCAATCATTTCTTGTACTGTACCTGCATCAACCTCAAATATTCGAGTGTATAAGTTACCACTCGAAGTGCACAACGTTTAATTTTAAAAATTATTAAACTCTATGTGCGCTCTGTACAGTGTTAATAAGTGTCAAAATATTTGGAAAGAGATGAGAAGATGACTATTGCGATAAACAGGCTTGTTTAAGTAGATGCGAGTATGATAGCCAGCCATACAACACTATTATTTTATTGCGAGCGTTAAGTTGCAGATCCTGCAACACAGCAGGCTTTCCGACCGACTTAACGTTGGGGCATCGGACAAAAAGTAAAACACCTCTGTACCAGTTTTACATTTCTCGCCGCTTGCTGCTTCTTTTCTCGTTAGCGCATCGTACACCGTGCCACTTCGCCATTTTTCCCTTCTAATCGCGAAAATCACTATCTCTGAACTATAATAAACGATCGAGTTTCCTTCAACCGATCCCCACGACTCGTTCGGTAGTTCGTTCCTTCGAGCGAGCTCTCTCTAATCTCTTTCGAATCGCCTCGAGAAATCCTTCGCGTCGACTTGGACCATTTTCTTGCTACGAATCGAGGACTCGAAACGCGGCGGCAAGAAACAGACGTTTCAATTTCGATTTTAACTTATTCGACTTATAGGGCAATAGCAGAAACGAACTGATCCAGAAATTATATAAAAAAGGATTTTTCCCTCCAGTTTCGATGAGTGAATTTTTTAGAAGACCAGCCACTACACTATTGTTAAAGATATACAAATTTCTAGCAAAATACTGATTATACTTATAGCCGTATTTAGTCATAAGGTTAGTACTAGGTTCTTTGTATTTTATATAAATGTAAATCTAATAACGTAATGTCGCTAATAACCCGTGTAGGGTTTTATAGCTTAATAAAAAAAAAGTTATACATATATATGATTAATTATTTTTATAGATGGTAGGGTTCAGGTGTAGGTGTAACAGTGTAAAGTTCTTAGATAAATTTGTAGGATATGAGGATGAAGGGGAAAAACACACGAGTCATAAACAAATAGAAACAACAGTTTATTAAAAGAAAAACACACAAGAAAGGTTAATTTATTTGAACACGCAAGAAAAAGAATAAGACTCTGAGCGGCACTGCTTTCCGCGACTCTTCTTCTTATGCACGCAAGAAAACGACTCCCGCTAAATTTGCTGGTCGCAACAAGTTTACCAAAAACAATTGACTATCGACACGGCGGCGAGCCGTGTCATTTTTGTAACGGCTATTTTACGAAAAAATACAATGTATCTCCAACGGTTATTCCGTGGAAGAATCCTACATATATTTAAAATAGTTTAATAGTAACGTATAAACAACTTTTCAACTTAACAACTTCGATGTTCTTGTTCCTTTCACAATCACGTTTCTTCTGTCCCGCGTTCGAATTTTCCCCATCACATATTCTTAACACTTTACCGACCAGAAGCTTATTAATTAGGTTTTTGACATGCTTCGTTTGTAAATTTTCTAACTTTCCTTTATACAAGGGTAACACGTTTCTGAGCGATATCATATGTATACTGAAAATGTATATTCCCATCACATATTCTTCCAAACATTAGCTTCCTTTCTTTCTAATTGTAAACCTTTCTTAACTCAACTTTCTCAACAGCTGATGTGTTAAACATTTCTTTCTTGCAGATTTAAATTCAGCACTCAAAAATCTATAAGAAACCATTTTTGTTCTCAAAAATCAAATTCCCTTTAGTCCTTTTTTACGCCTGTGCTATCATTTTGTCTGTGGTATTTTAATCGGTTTCTCAACTAGACACTAAATGTAGCAACATCTTTTTAGCTTTCAAACGAGACCCTTATTTTAGAATTGTAATATTACCATTTCATTCGTTAAGACTGAAAAATTCTTCACATATGTGCGTTCTTTTTATCCCAGAGCGTATTCTATTTTTCCGTATCTCTGTACCTATCTTGTGTCACCAACTTTTGGCTGTTTCCGTTTTCCACTTTGCCCAAATACTCTAGAAGCCCTACCGTTGTTATATACTTGTACCATTTACTGTATCAGGATTTCTGAATCTTGTACTGTATTTGTCTTCTCAATTTTTCGACTATTGCCTTGGTATCTTTCCCTTCCTTTCTTTCCTGCTCCAACCCCAACATACTCCACTCCTTTTTATGCATTCTTCCACTTTTTATCCTTTAAAATCAATGAAACTAAATCATCGCACATCACATTCACATTAAGAAAAGGTTAAAGCCCTCTGATAAAACTCAACAGTGTAACAATCCCAGCACAGTTAACAATAAAATACCTAAGTCTACATGTTGACAGAAAACTCAACTGGAAGCAACATATTGTAACTAAAAGGAAACAAATAGACCTAAAATTCAAGAAAATGACATGGCTTATTGGTCGGCGATTTAAATTGTCACTGGATAACAAAATTGCTATCTTTTTATCCGAGAGTATATTCCAGTTTTCCGTATCCCTGCACCTATCTTGTGTCACCAACTTCTGGCTATTTCCTTTTTCCACTTTGCCCAAATACTCTAGAAGCCCTACCGTTGTTATATACTTGTACCATTTACTGTATCAGGATTTCTGAATCTTGTACTGTATTTGTCTTCTCAATTTTTCGACTACTGCCTTGGCATCTTTCCCCTCCCTTCTTTCCTGCTCCAACCCCAACATACTGCATTCCTTTTTATGTATTCTTCCTTTTCTTCACCACTTTTTATCTTTTGTTTCTCTCCCTCCTTTTATTTCAGACGTTCCTTTACTTAGTTGTCTTCCTATCCCATCCCTTACTTTCCCTTCAAACATTAAGTCTCTATATCCCGTTACCACCCTTACGTTTGTTCTTTTCGATTCCTTCGAAACGATGTATTTGAAGCTGCATGCCTCATTTGAAATTAATTTTCTGTAAGTATCCTAATACTTTCGAACAAGAGTACGCGTACATACATTATTTTGCGCAATCAGGTTAACCCCTTGCCTTATGAACAGAGCGACGATTGTGTGTGCCACTTTCGATGAAAGCTTTTCTCATGCGTCGTGACCAGAAGCAGTTTCATTGCAGGCAAATTTGTGAACAAACCAGTGGACATTAATATTATTGCATTTACTATTTAATAAAATCACAGGATTTGATAATTGTATTTCAATATATTTCATTGTATTTTATATTTCGTTATTTCATTATAATTTATAATTATATAATTAAATTAGAATTAATTTATTATATAATTTATAATAACTAATATTCAATTTTACATTACATTATTTCATATAATATTTTTATGGTTATATAACAGGAAAAGTAAAAATTTTCAATCGTTTAAATATTTGCTCTATAGAATTTATTGCGTGACTTACCTATACCTATAAGTAAATAATGTATAATATATTAGTCAATCATAGGCTGGAACGCTTCTCGCTTCCATAGGCTTCCCGCTTTTGGTCAGAAAAAGTCATACCGTTTTTTCGTTTTTAGCTAGAAAATGTCATCATGTCATCACGTGTCTGATACGAGGTTCCCAATTTAGCCACAGAAATATGATCACGTCTCCCACATGTTGTTTTAACTCTAGCTCACTAACCCTAATTTATAGTAACATTATCACTAACCGTTCGTAAATTTTACGACCAATTAAAACATATATATAAATCAACTTTATTTGTGAAAAAAAGCACTTTAATTAACAGTCTAGGTTTGCTCTCAATCAAACAGCATAATTAGTTTTACGAAATAACTACGTTGCACAATAATTACACAATAAACAATATGCTCCCTACAAACCATCTTTTTACAGCCGTTACAGAAGTTCGTGGTCATTCGACGTTTTTTCGAAGGACAGAAACTACAGGTTTTGCGACATTTGGGTTAATGTAAATAAAATAACATGAAAATAATAATCTTATATAGTAGCAATTGAAATAATTGAAAAATAAGTAAATACAGAAGTTTGAAAAAAAGTTACATAGACACAAACCTTTCGTAATTTTTACGAAGACTGCGTGATATCTCTCGAACTAATAAGCGTTTACGGGTCATTGGCGATTCAAATTAGGAAGGTATTCGTAACAGGCGGGGTGGCAGGGGTCGAGATCTTACCGAAACACAAAATGCTTAGGCCGCGAGTCGTAATTTTTACGACGGATTAGTAATCTTGGGTTAAGGCAAAGGGTTAAACCTGTTCAGCTTGCGATTAATCTCCACTCAAAAAATAGTGCTATCTATTCACCAACTGTTCGAAACTGTCAGATTCGAAGCTGCTTGCAGTGCACTTCGTTTCATCTCTAACGGTGAACCAGCGCACTCGATGTCCCGCTAGATTCGCCTGGAAGGAGATAAATTATTGTGCGCCCGCTACAGCGCAGCTCCCCTTGGATCGGACGATTCCATGCGTGAGAAGCTGATGACTCGAATACAGGGTGCTCTGCAGATACGTGGAAATGTTGCATCTAATTGAATTCTAATACTTGAACCGTGTGTGTATATAAACGCATCCGTGCGGTTGCGCTAGATACGGAGTATGCGCGCATGATTAAGCGCTTGTACCTACAGACAATTGAGCATACAGTGGGATGTTGTGCGAAGACTGTTTGGTTTAACCCTTCCGCTACTAGATAACAATCACTACGACGACCTCTCACAGGTCCGTTTGTGTACGAACGGTTATTGTTGGTCAAATCATGGATTTTTGTGTCCATTGTCGTTTGAAGCTAAAGATCACGGTTTTGGACGTGTATTAACCCTTTGCCCTCTGTTCTCCACTCTCAGGGGACATAATAATTTATTAGTGATTCCGAGGAATCAACTTATCCCAGCGCAACCTTTTCAGAAATGCATGTTTCTGTGAAGTTTTCTGCTAAAGTGGCACAAGATGTCAAATCAAAATATGGTACAGTTACCAAAATATATAAAAAAAATAGTGATTTTGAGGAATCGAGAATATGTCCATCAAATACGTCCGAGATAACGCGGAGTTCAAAGGATTAACACAAGATTGCTAGAGTGAGTCAATTTGACTCACTTATGCATTTTAAAGTTTAACACGTTGCCGCACATTTTTAAATTGACGATCGTCCTCAGAAACACATTTTTTTTTCGATCGCTTATGACTGCCAGATGAAATCGAGCGTAAGCTGTATGTTTGGAAGTGAAAATTATCACATTTGGCCACAGTTTTTCCCAAAAGACTTTCGACGGCTATAACCGTCATTTGCTCATCATATCATTTTTTCTTTTCCCGAAAATGACGGCTATGACTGTTGTGATGACTACACTGAGGAGCATAACTATAGCACCACCCCTATTTTGAGTGTTTTAGACTTATGAGTCGGAATGCAAAAATATCAAACATATGAGGTGAAAGGGTATAATAAATAATAAGTTTAGTGTAAATATCTGTTACAATTCATATTGGCGAGATTTGCGAAAAGAACCGCGGTTCTTTTCAAAAAGGAATTTCAGTGATGGTAGCGTAATGGTTTGGGGGGGCGTTTTGCATAAATGGCATGTTGAAACTGAGTTTTCCATCAAAACGGATGAACAGTACAGAATACATCAGCATACTACAAAATAATTTATTGCCGTTTATTAATGAAAATAATACTGTGAAACGGACGTTCCAACAAGCTAACGCGGCCATACACACCAGTCGCAGAACGATGGCATGGCTTCAGATAAACGGGATTAATGTTCTTAAATGGCCAACATGTTCTACTGACCAAAATCCAATGGAAAACGTCTTGAGCATAATTGTAAAGGAGGTTTATACAGAAAATCGACAGTTTCAAAACGTCGTAGAACTGAAAAATGAGATAATTGCGGTCAGCAATGAAATCCGCGAGGAAACTTTTCAAAAGCTGACTGAGAGTATGTCAAATCACATTTTTCAGGTTATAACAGAAAGAGGTGGACCTACAAATTATTAATTGTATCTTTTATCAATTGTTTTTTTCTGTTTGTAATTTATAATTGTATCTTTAATGATATGGTGCTATAGTTGTGCAACGATACAAAAATCAGTTTATATGAATATATCGTTTGTATCGACAGAAAATTCCAATAAAACCTTTGTGATGTTTACTGTTTATCATACCTTTTCACCTCATATAATCGACTTTTTTACATTCCTATCCAAAAGTCCGAAATACTCAAAAAGGAGGGTGGTGCTATAGATATGCTCCTTAGTGTACATGGCATTTGCTTTACTAATTCAAAATGATTTCTATGAATAAAAATGAGTTAATAGGTGTAAACTTAACACAAGAAAATCAGTTTGAAATAAAATTATCATTTGTAATTTATTTTGCTTATAAAATAGTAAAAATAAAAATTAATTCAGGAAAAAAATTATATACAGGGTGTTCGGACAGCCCTGGGCATAAATTGAAAGAGTAACTCCCTGAGACATTCTAAGACGAAAATCAAGAGTAACGATTTTACGTTTGAGGCTTTGTTTACGAGTTATAACTAGTTAAAGATATCGTTTAATCCGGACCGTTCGACGCTTGAGCATCACTGTGGACTCAGCGACGTTACCGACCGAGTTGCCTCGGTTACCCGCTCTCGCATGGGATTATTACGATTTTAGAGCTTCTATTTTTTATGTGTAAATCATGCTCGATAACGCCATTTTCCTTTATTATTTATGAAACTCAGTACTATTTGCGGGATAAAAGTAAGAGAGTGTTTACTGGTACACTGGTGGACAAAATTATAAGACGCTTTGAAAATTATTGGTTTAAGTACTTAATATTATAGTTATGTTAACACTAGAACTACTAGAGCAGTCAAAATGATCAATTGATGATTATTCATAGCAACCTTATAAATTCAGCGTGGTAAAGTTTCCGAAATTTACAACGATTTTTCGCAGTAGGTATAAATAAAGATTTGTTTTCTATGTATTTTTGTTGTCTATTTATTTTAACACGTTCCATGCCGGACCGTTGTTTGAAAACTTTTCGTTCAGGCCGCGTGGAGTGTATACAACCCACTCTTTTACGATTAAATAGTGTTTTTGACTTAGGTACACCTTACAATTTTTTACTAGTACAAAACCATAATTAAAATTTTTTTTAAATTCTTCATTTTACAATGAGAACACCCATTCAATGGCTTAAACGAAAAATTCAGCGTGGGGCGTGTACGTCCCACGTGGCGCGGAACGTGTTGATAGGGAATTTTTTCTTTCTTTCTTAGGGAATTTTATTATTCTTCTATATCTCTCCCATGCAAATAAGTACACTTTTGGTTCTAGTGTTAAAATACATTTATTAACCTGTTAATATAATTCTAAGAATAAGGATTATTTCTGCGATCCGCTACTTTCTTAATTAGGGTAAGGTAAATGTATGGTAATTCTTATCACATATTATGCCGTGTGAAATCGGTCGAAGCAGAAAGAAAATCGCGTATCTACGTTTCAACTTATTGTTAGCCGCCTTCTCATTCAGTGGGAAACGATTCAGACGTTTCGTATTCACGGGTTGGAATATTTTTGCTCGATGTAGTGGCCGTTAATCAGTGAATTGAATAGCTAACGAAGGCCGCGTGAAATCGGTCAGAAAACAGTCATATTACAGGATATGGTTAATTAATTAACCCATTATTGCGATGACCGTCTACCGTAAACGACACTTCCCTATTTTGATAGCTGTCTTTTAAATTTATTCAATTCCTCAATCCCTGTATACAAGCTTCGTTTTTAACTTTGTTTAATTTTTCAAAATTCAATTTTATTGTAAAATTCTCTTGTAACAAAACATTTATCCATAAATATTGAAAACTTTTGAAAATATAACATTATACACGTATGTATCTATCAATTTGAGTAAAAGATATTATACTTATGTAAAGTATAATATATTTGTTTTTGTTTTCACCGATTTTTATGACTCTAGTGAGTTTAGTCTTCGATAAATCTTTCCTGTAATCAAAAGTGTTCCGTGCTTCAAAAAGATTAAGAACCACTGGTGTATATCATAATATACAGTTGATCTCAAAAGTATCCACTTAAATATTAAGTGAATTTATGTAAAATTACAAATTTGCAAGTGAAGAATTGAAGTAAAATTTATTTTCAACGAACACTTATTAATTTATTTTTCTTCTACGTTGTACAACGCGTTTTCAATTTTTATAATCTTTCACTTGCAAATTTATATTTCTATACAATTCATTACTCAATAGAAACCTAAAACGGCTGGATACTTTTGGGACGAGCTGTACATATCCTTTCACTGCATTTATGCTTTATTAATTTTAATTCAAGATTCTTATAAATAAATTACACCGCTTTCAATCAAACATTAATTCAGAATATCCTCTTACTAGCCACAATTAACTCTTATTCTAATGTACAGTGGCTCCAAAGAGTATTCGTACGCTGTATTATAAGGAAATTCATCTACTTCTGAAATTCTGATTTTAATGAAACTTTATGTCTGTACAGAGCATGGTGTGTCCTGCGTGGAGCAATTTTTTTGGCGGCAAAATATTTTGTAATGAGGCGGATAACGAATCTCAAAGTTTTAGCGATTTTTCACGCTTTGAATACAAGTTTTTCTGTGCTCTTTTTTTATGCCAGGGCGATAGGGTATTAAAAATTAAACATTTCCTATTTGAAAGGTTTTGCTTCATCAAGTACCATTATAAAGTTATCTTTAAAAAATGAGAAAAAATTCAAAAACTTTAACGCTGGTTTCAGCCCTTTAAAATGCCATTTAGATGAAAGTGCTCTTTTTTTATGCCAGGGCGATAGGGTATTAAAAATTAAACATTTCCTATTTGAAAGGTTTTGCTTCATCAAGTACCATTATAAAGTTATCTTTAAAAAATGAGAAAAAATTCAAAAACTTTAACGCTGGTTTCAGCCCTTTAAAATGCCATTTAGATGAAAAGAAGAGATTAATTCATACGTATACTATTATTATCTACATACCCACAAAGTTTTATCAAATACTTCTATCAGACTTAAAATTTCAGAGATCAACGAATTTATTTGTAACATAGTGTACGAATACTTTTTGGAGCCACTGTACGTAACCTTAACTGAATCTCATAAACGTGTTTGAACTGCAGTAATTGGAAAATGGTGGCAAAGCAGCATGAAATTAAATGGAGTATCAAACAAAGAGCTTCGTGATCTTCTACCCGAAGCAGGAGTATTATTCACAGAAAAGCAAAATTGTTTCGCTGCAAACGATGTAGCAGTTTGAATGTAACTACGCGCCACATTATAATGAAAAGAGTGTTATTTGACGTAGACGTTGTGGTTTGTTTAAGAAAGTATTCCGGTTTAGAATTTTGAAAAAATCGACTTTCTTTTATTTCATTTTTTTTAAAGTGTATAACTTTAAAATAACAAAAACTTTTTCTTTTTCTGGATTTCTGCTTATATAGGAATATCTTTTAACGAAAGAATGGATGCTGTTGCGTTCTAAATTAGGGTAGAAGTATACAGGGTGTTAGGAAGAAGCTGGGTGAAAATTGAAGGGGCAATTCTATGCAACATTCTAAGACGAAAATCAAGAATACCAATATTGCGTTTGACGCTTGGTTTATTAGTTATAAGTAACTA
>JAOPTO010000900.1:135234-233198 GCA_033822845.1 Tetrapedia diversipes
ATATACAGGGTGTTCGGACAACCCTGGGTTTAAATTGAAAGAGTAACTCCCTGAGACATTCTAAGACGAAAATCAAGAGTAACGATTTTGCGTTTGAGGCTTTGTTTACGAGTTATAACTAGTTAAAGATATCGTTTAATCCGGACCGTTCGACGCTTGAGAGCGGGTAACCGAGGCAACTCGGTCGGTACCGTCGCTGAGTCCACAGTGATGCTCAAGCGTCGAACGGTCCGGATTAAACGATATCTTTAACTAGTTATAACTCGTAAACAAAGCCTCAAACGTAAAATCGTTACTCTTGATTTTCGTCTTAGAATGTCTCAGGGAGTTACTCTTTCAATTTATGCCCAGGGCTGTCCGAACACCCTGTATATAATTTTTTTCCTGAATTAATTTTTATTTTTACTATTTTATAAGCAAAATAAATTACAAATGATAATTTTATTTCAAACTGATTTTCTTGTGTTAAGTTTACACCTATTAACTCATTTTTATTCATAGAAATCATTTTGAATTAGTAAAGCAAATGCCATGTACACTAAGGAGCATATCTATAGCACCACCCTCCTTTTTGAGTATTTCGGACTTTTGGATAGGAATGTAAAAAAGTCGATTATATGAGGTGAAAAGGTATGATAAACAGTAAACATCACAAAGGTTTTATTGGAATTTTCTGTCGATACAAACGATATATTCATATAAACTGATTTTTGTATCGTTGCACAACTATAGCACCATATCATTAAAGATACAATTATAAATTACAAACAGAAAAGAACAATTGATAAAAGATACAATTAATAATTTGTAGGTCCACCTTTTTTTGTTATAACCTGAAAAATGCGATTTGACATACTCTCAATCAGCTTTTGAAAAGTTTCCTCGCGGATTTCATTGCTGACCGCAATTATCGCATTTTTCAGTTCTACGACGTTTTGAAACTGTCGATTTTCTGTATAAACCTTCCTTACAATTATGCTCCAGACGGTTTCCATTGGATTTTGGTTTGGAGAACACGCTGGCCATTTGAGAACATTAATCCCGTTTGTCTGAAGCCATGCCATCGTTCTGCGACTGGTGTGTATGACCGCGTTATCTTGTTGGAACGTCCATTTCACAGTATTATTTTCATTAATAAACGGCAATAAATTATTTTGTAGTATGCTGATGTATTCTGTACTGTTCATCCGTTTTGATGGAAAACTCAGTTTCAACATGCCATTTATGCAAAACGCCCCCCCAAACCATTACGCTACCATCACTGAAATTCCTTTTTGAAAAGAACCGCGGTTCTTTTCGCAAATCTCGCCAATATGAATTGTAACAGATATTTACACTAAACTTATTATTTATTATACCCTTTCACCTCATATGTTTGATATTTTTGCATTCCGACTCATAAGTCTAAAACACTCAAAATAGGGGTGGTGCTATAGTTATGCTCCTCAGTGTAGTCATCACAACAGTCATAGCCGTCATTTTCGGGAAAAGAAAAAATGATATGATGAGCAAATGACGGTTATAGCCGTCGAAAGTCTTTTGGGAAAAACTGTGGCCAAATGTGATAATTTTCACTTCCAAACATACAGCTTACGCTCGATTTCATCTGGCAGTCATAAGCGATCGAAAAAAAAATGTGTTTCTGAGGACGATCGTCAATTTAAAAATGTGCGGCAACGTGTTAAACTTTAAAATGCATAAGTGAGTCAAATTGACTCACTCTAGCAATCTTGTGTTAATCCTTTGAACTCCGCGTTATCTCGGACGTATTTGATGGACATATTCTCGATTCCTCAAAATCACTATTTTTTTTATATATTTTGGTAACTGTACCATATTTTGATTTGACATCTTGTGCCACTTTAGCAGAAAACTTCACAGAAACATGCATTTCTGAAAAGGTTGCGCTGGGATAAGTTGATTCCTCGGAATCACTAATAAATTATTATGTCCCCTGAGAGTGGAGAACAGAGGGCAAAGGGTTAATACACGTCCAAAACCGTGATCTTTAGCTTCAAACGACAATGGACACAAAAATCCATGATTTGACCAACAATAACCGTTCGTACACAAACGGACCTGTGAGAGGTCGTCGTAGTGATTGTTATCTAGTAGCGGAAGGGTTAAACCAAACAGTCTTCGCACAACATCCCACTGTATGCTCAATTGTCTGTAGGTACAAGCGCTTAATCATGCGCGCATACTCCGTATCTAGCGCAACCGCACGGATGCGTTTATATACACACACGGTTCAAGTATTAGAATTCAATTAGATGCAACATTTCCACGTATCTGCAGAGCACCCTGTATTCGAGTCATCAGCTTCTCACGCATGGAATCGTCCGATCCAAGGGGAGCTGCGCTGTAGCGGGCGCACAATAATTTATCTCCTTCCAGGCGAATCTAGCGGGACATCGAGTGCGCTGGTTCACCGTTAGAGATGAAACGAAGTGCACTGCAAGCAGCTTCGAATCTGACAGTTTCGAACAGTTGGTGAATAGATAGCACTATTTTTTGAGTGGAGATTAATCGCAAGCTGAACAGGTTTAACCCTTTGCCTTAACCCAAGATTACTAATCCGTCGTAAAAATTACGACTCGCGGCCTAAGCATTTTGTGTTTCGGTAAGATCTCGACCCCTGCCACCCCGCCTGTTACGAATACCTTCCTAATTTGAATCGCCAATGACCCGTAAACGCTTATTAGTTCGAGAGATATCACGCAGTCTTCGTAAAAATTACGAAAGGTTTGTGTCTATGTAACTTTTTTTCAAACTTCTGTATTTACTTATTTTTCAATTATTTCAATTGCTACTATATAAGATTATTATTTTCATGTTATTTTATTTACATTAACCCAAATGTCGCAAAACCTGTAGTTTCTGTCCTTCGAAAAAACGTCGAATGACCACGAACTTCTGTAACGGCTGTAAAAAGATGGTTTGTAGGGAGCATATTGTTTATTGTGTAATTATTGTGCAACGTAGTTATTTCGTAAAACTAATTATGCTGTTTGATTGAGAGCAAACCTAGACTGTTAATTAAAGTGCTTTTTTTCACAAATAAAGTTGATTTATATATATGTTTTAATTGGTCGTAAAATTTACGAACGGTTAGTGATAATGTTACTATAAATTAGGGTTAGTGAGCTAGAGTTAAAACAACATGTGGGAGACGTGATCATATTTCTGTGGCTAAATTGGGAACCTCGTATCAGACACGTGATGACATGATGACATTTTCTAGCTAAAAACGAAAAAACGGTATGACTTTTTCTGACCAAAAGCGGGAAGCCTATGGAAGCGAGAAGCGTTCCAGCCTATGATTGACTAATATATTATACATTATTTACTTATAGGTATAGGTAAGTCACGCAATAAATTCTATAGAGCAAATATTTAAACGATTGAAAATTTTTACTTTTCCTGTTATATAACCATAAAAATATTATATGAAATAATGTAATGTAAAATTGAATATTAGTTATTATAAATTATATAATAAATTAATTCTAATTTAATTATATAATTATAAATTATAATGAAATAACGAAATATAAAATACAATGAAATATATTGAAATACAATTATCAAATCCTGTGATTTTATTAAATAGTAAATGCAATAATATTAATGTCCACTGGTTTGTTCACAAATTTGCCTGCAATGAAACTGCTTCTGGTCACGACGCATGAGAAAAGCTTTCATCGAAAGTGGCACACACAATCGTCGCTCTGTTCATAAGGCAAGGGGTTAACCTGATTGCGCAAAATAATGTATGTACGCGTACTCTTGTTCGAAAGTATTAGGATACTTACAGAAAATTAATTTCAAATGAGGCATGCAGCTTCAAATACATCGTTTCGAAGGAATCGAAAAGAACAAACGTAAGGGTGGTAACGGGATATAGAGACTTAATGTTTGAAGGGAAAGTAAGGGATGGGATAGGAAGACAACTAAGTAAAGGAACGTCTGAAATAAAAGGAGGGAGAGAAACAAAAGATAAAAAGTGGTGAAGAAAAGGAAGAATACATAAAAAGGAATGCAGTATGTTGGGGTTGGAGCAGGAAAGAAGGGAGGGGAAAGATGCCAAGGCAGTAGTCGAAAAATTGAGAAGACAAATACAGTACAAGATTCAGAAATCCTGATACAGTAAATGGTACAAGTATATAACAACGGTAGGGCTTCTAGAGTATTTGGGCAAAGTGGAAAAAGGAAATAGCCAGAAGTTGGTGACACAAGATAGGTGCAGGGATACGGAAAACTGGAATATACTCTCGGATAAAAAGATAGCAATTTTGTTATCCAGTGACAATTTAAATCGCCGACCAATAAGCCATGTCATTTTCTTGAATTTTAGGTCTATTTGTTTCCTTTTAGTTACAATATGTTGCTTCCAGTTGAGTTTTCTGTCAACATGTAGACTTAGGTATTTTATTGTTAACTGTGCTGGGATTGTTACACTGTTGAGTTTTATCAGAGGGCTTTAACCTTTTCTTAATGTGAATGTGATGTGCGATGATTTAGTTTCATTGATTTTAAAGGATAAAAAGTGGAAGAATGCATAAAAAGGAGTGGAGTATGTTGGGGTTGGAGCAGGAAAGAAAGGAAGGGAAAGATACCAAGGCAATAGTCGAAAAATTGAGAAGACAAATACAGTACAAGATTCAGAAATCCTGATACAGTAAATGGTACAAGTATATAACAACGGTAGGGCTTCTAGAGTATTTGGGCAAAGTGGAAAACGGAAACAGCCAAAAGTTGGTGACACAAGATAGGTACAGAGATACGGAAAAATAGAATACGCTCTGGGATAAAAAGAACGCACATATGTGAAGAATTTTTCAGTCTTAACGAATGAAATGGTAATATTACAATTCTAAAATAAGGGTCTCGTTTGAAAGCTAAAAAGATGTTGCTACATTTAGTGTCTAGTTGAGAAACCGATTAAAATACCACAGACAAAATGATAGCACAGGCGTAAAAAAGGACTAAAGGGAATTTGATTTTTGAGAACAAAAATGGTTTCTTATAGATTTTTGAGTGCTGAATTTAAATCTGCAAGAAAGAAATGTTTAACACATCAGCTGTTGAGAAAGTTGAGTTAAGAAAGGTTTACAATTAGAAAGAAAGGAAGCTAATGTTTGGAAGAATATGTGATGGGAATATACATTTTCAGTATACATATGATATCGCTCAGAAACGTGTTACCCTTGTATAAAGGAAAGTTAGAAAATTTACAAACGAAGCATGTCAAAAACCTAATTAATAAGCTTCTGGTCGGTAAAGTGTTAAGAATATGTGATGGGGAAAATTCGAACGCGGGACAGAAGAAACGTGATTGTGAAAGGAACAAGAACATCGAAGTTGTTAAGTTGAAAAGTTGTTTATACGTTACTATTAAACTATTTTAACCGTTTGCGTACCACGAGCCGCTTTCGCACTCTTCCGATTTCCTGTCGAGAAAACCCAGTGTATTTGACCGATACAGACAATTGACAGCGCGCTTACAATTTGCCAAAATGCGCTCAAACTTTTAGACGCATGTACGTCGCATCGCCATCACCTAGTATAAGAATATATATATATAATAGTATTTCATAAAATAATAAGTTACAAATTAAAAATATGAAAAATTTAAAGGACAAACAATATTTCGGCACATAATCAAAGGAGCGCGATCGCGCTCTTCGGCTTTTTTCAACACATGATCGAAAGAGCGCGATCGCGCTCCTTGGCGTTTTTCGATCGTGTTTTTTGAAAACCATTTGGTACGCAAACGGTTAAATATATGTAGGATTCTTCCACGGAATAACCGTTGGAGATACATTGTATTTTTTCGTAAAATAGCCGTTACAAAAATGACACGGCTCGCCGCCGTGTCGATAGTCAATTGTTTTTGGTAAACTTGTTGCGACCAGCAAATTTAGCGGGAGTCGTTTTCTTGCGTGCATAAGAAGAAGAGTCGCGGAAAGCAGTGCCGCTCAGAGTCTTATTCTTTTTCTTGCGTGTTCAAATAAATTAACCTTTCTTGTGTGTTTTTCTTTTAATAAACTGTTGTTTCTATTTGTTTATGACTCGTGTGTTTTTCCCCTTCATCCTCATATCCTACAAATTTATCTAAGAACTTTACACTGTTACACCTACACCTGAACCCTACCATCTATAAAAATAATTAATCATATATATGTATAACTTTTTTTTTATTAAGCTATAAAACCCTACACGGGTTATTAGCGACATTACGTTATTAGATTTACATTTATATAAAATACAAAGAACCTAGTACTAACCTTATGACTAAATACGGCTATAAGTATAATCAGTATTTTGCTAGAAATTTGTATATCTTTAACAATAGTGTAGTGGCTGGTCTTCTAAAAAATTCACTCATCGAAACTGGAGGGAAAAATCCTTTTTTATATAATTTCTGGATCAGTTCGTTTCTGCTATTGCCCTATAAGTCGAATAAGTTAAAATCGAAATTGAAACGTCTGTTTCTTGCCGCCGCGTTTCGAGTCCTCGATTCGTAGCAAGAAAATGGTCCAAGTCGACGCGAAGGATTTCTCGAGGCGATTCGAAAGAGATTAGAGAGAGCTCGCTCGAAGGAACGAACTACCGAACGAGTCGTGGGGATCGGTTGAAGGAAACTCGATCGTTTATTATAGTTCAGAGATAGTGATTTTCGCGATTAGAAGGGAAAAATGGCGAAGTGGCACGGTGTACGATGCGCTAACGAGAAAAGAAGCAGCAAGCGGCGAGAAATGTAAAACTGGTACAGAGGTGTTTTACTTTTTGTCCGATGCCCCAACGTTAAGTCGGTCGGAAAGCCTGCTGTGTTGCAGGATCTGCAACTTAACGCTCGCAATAAAATAATAGTGTTGTATGGCTGGCTATCATACTCGCATCTACTTAAACAAGCCTGTTTATCGCAATAGTCATCTTCTCATCTCTTTCCAAATATTTTGACACTTATTAACACTGTACAGAGCGCACATAGAGTTTAATAATTTTTAAAATTAAACGTTGTGCACTTCGAGTGGTAACTTATACACTCGAATATTTGAGGTTGATGCAGGTACAGTACAAGAAATGATTGATTTTTAGATATAAAAAGACTGAATATATTCCTATTACACGAGCGTGGTTGAACGTTACTGTTTAATGTATTTTTACAAAATCTCTCGCTGGAGGGATGTTATGTGCTTATATAAAGGTGTCAGGAGTGGGGTGTTTGGTTCCCTTTTTGGGGTGGGAGATATTGTTGACTGTCGAAAATGTTTCCAGCGACTTCAGGTATATTTTGTTTCATCGGTCGAAAGTGAAATGTACCGAGGATAACCTTAATCGCGTAAACTACCTGAAATTTTTAAGGAAACCAGGCCAAATCGAAGGAACATAGAAAAAATGGGAAAAACCCGAAACTGGCATGGCAATAAGTACGTTTGCTAAAAAGGGTATTATTTAGCCTTAATGATGCTGTCTCCAAATATACCCTTGAAAATATAAAATGAATGTTGTTACAACGTAACAAACACTATTCCTACCACGACCGGTCAAATGACCATTTTTAACATTTCGATTAGAATTTCATATGTACAACGTAATTGAACCGCCTTTAAACTTTAGGCTTTTCCCTCAAATATACGTACACCAATACCTCGCTTTGCGTCGTTTCGTTTTGCGTTTTTTCGATGTTGCGTCGCTGTTCAATTAGTACTAATTTTCATTGCGCGTCGTTAGGTTTTCGAGGTTGCGTTGTTTTGGATTCGAGTCTTGAATTTTTTTCTTGTTTTCTAACAGATGGCTCTACTTTTGTTTCTAATTGCGCCATGCCAAAAAAACTCGGTAATTCCTCTTCTAACCGAAAATCAACGTAATTTTAATACAGTTTTATTTTCACTTTGTTTTGTTAATTTTAGAGTTCAGTTTCAATCTTCGATCTTTACATGGTTTGCTATAGAAAATCTTAATTCACTTTGCGTCGTGTTTTTTTGGAACGTAACCCCGACGCAAAGTGGGGTATTGGTGTATAATACATTTTTCAATATTCACTTCTTTTTTCATTGTTTATTTTCTGAGAAAAATTTGCGGTCTGCCTTACGTGAGAATGTTGCGGTATGAATAGGTATACGTGAAGTGTCGATAGGAATAGTGTTAATAATTCACCCATGTCCTTTGGTCCTTAACGCTTTATCGACCGCGTAACTTATTGCACACGCACTCCCGATCGGTTCATTTTGGCGCGGATGCATCGCTAATGAATTGAGCACAATGATTTTCTTCGAGTAATTGATAGTTTAATATTTCTTTACAGTATACATATGATATCGCTCGAAACAGTCGCCTTCGTGTAAGGAAACATTACAAAATTTGCAGACTAATTGTGAGCATGTAAAAGCCGATTAATAGGCTTCCGGTCGATAAAGTGTTAAGTCACTCGTATTCCTTAAACTCCAAATTTTCCTCACCTGATCTCATCCCTAGTACTCTGTTTTACCGATCCTTAACCCTTTCGCTCCGAGCGCCGGATATATCCGGCATCTAGTAAATATATAAAAACCTAAAAATATGTAAACTGTAATTGGTCGAATGACATTGGAATAACTAATATAATTTTGGTATAAGTCTTTATTATATATTTATTATATATATTAAAAATTATATATTTATTATAATTTGGTATAAGTCAATATTAAAAATGTAAACTATATTTGTTACGTTAGAGCAATTGTTTTATTAAGCGCAGTTGTTATTTAAGACTTAGAAAAATGTGTATAAAACCACGCACACTGTGCGCATTTCTGGGGCGTATTTCCGTTCAGTGACGGCACTTCAGCGTACTGGACTGCCAAAGTGAAAGGGTTAAAAGGACAAGAACGAAACCCAAAAAACAGACTTGTCCTAGAACAGCCGTATCGTATAGTTGCATTAAATCTGATTAACCTTGCCGTACAAAATTCTTCTCTTTACACTTAGCCGACCGAATGGGGAGGCCTTCCATCTTTTCCTTGGCAAAGCAGTATCATTGATTCTATTTACTTTTGTTATTAGTTGGTCCTAAGCTGATGTTGAATTTATTAAAAATTGTATTTTAGAAAATTTATGAACAGTACTAATTCAAGACTAACTAATAACGAAAGCAAATATAATTAATTGCAGCGCTCTTTTGAGGACAAAAATGAGAGATCTCTCCATTCGGTCGGTTAAGTGTTAAAAATCCCTTACTTGTTACACTTATTCCCGCTACCGCGAATACAACAATAAGATTTCCTAGATCTCAGTTACCGAGATTTGATCATGTAGATTGGAAACGTTACCATTCATTCGGAAATATATCGATATGTTCTTCAAGAGTAAATAGAATCACCTTCGTTTATATCTGAATATGTAATTTATTTAATACTTAATATTTTTTATTTATTTATTCAATGCATTAGTAAAGTGTAATGCTTTGCTCTTTTAATTTACTTAGATATTAGTTTGGTTAAGAAACCATCACAAGTATTTATATTTGTGAACTTTAATTGTGAAATAAATTCGAATTTGAATAGCTACAATTAGGCTATGGATTTTTATATTATTTGAACGTACAGAAAAAAAGCAATATAGGAAATCTTCAGTAAAATATATATTGTAACATTCAGGGGATAAAATACTTAGGTATCTTTAGATCTTATTGTTTTAGATGTGCTTATAAAAGATAGGAACTTTCATAAAAATGTACAGCTTAATCATAACAAATAATCGAATAAAATAACTTAAACGTTTTTGTAATGTTTGATATTTAAAAATGTTTATAAAGAAGGTTTTCTTTATTTATAAGAATTTCATTCATAATTAATTACCATTAATCAATTACACCACGTGCAACAGTGTACAAATTATTACAGATAATGTATTAAGTAATGTAACGAGTACAATTACATAATATTAAATTGATTCCATTTGTTTTTATTGCCACTTTTTAGATTAATTTGTCAGTATAATATTTCTGTCTTTAAAGTTTTAATAAACTGTAGATAACTGAAAAACTTATATATTATTAAAAATTTAATTTCTTCGTAATTATATTTTCCTGTATAGAACCTTCAACGAAACAAAAACTTAAAGTTGCTTTTGCCATCAGAAAAGTTTTAATGGAATAAAGATCTTATAACTTTCTTGTTCGAGCAATGGAGTTCGTACAACATTGTTTATTATTGCTTACCAACATGGAACTGATTTCAAAAAGTTTATTTTCAATTTATCTCAGCACAGTTGTCATACCTGCTTGAATAACGTTATTACCATATTGTTCTTAATCGTTGATACAAAATACTGATACAACTCGATAAAAGCTTAAAACTAAATAACGCGACGAAACGATAATACCCTGAATATCATAACGAATAATACTTCGTTTATAATAAATCCTTGTTTATAATTATAAAATTTAATCCGTTGATACGAAGCAGGTATTCTTGAAATAGTAAATCGAGAAGTTTGCGTTATTTTGTTCAAAGTGTTCTATCAAAACAACACCAAACATGCATTTCCCCTGAAGGAAAGTCATTAGCATACGTTGCTTCCTACATCGTTACACGCACTAATAATAACCACTTTTGGTATATGTACTGTGTACGTACGTACGTACTTAACTGCATCCGCTTAAGTCATGGTCGGTTTTCATGGGCATAAAATGAAAAAGATGTCTCGTAAACGCTCGTTGCACACAGCGCGCATGCTCGTTCCGAAAGAAATCTGTATTCCTTAACGGCGCCAATTAGGTTCAAAGTTCTCAAACGAACAGACGTAACAAGAGAAATTATGCGTTTTTAAAATGTTATGGATTACTTCGATCCATTCTCACAAATCTGTTCGTATCGAGGGGGTTACAAAGTTGGGAAAAAGGTTTAGAGATAAAAATGTGCGTTTCAAATACTATTTTAACACATTGCGCGACGGATGACGAGATATCTCGTCTTTCCTATTTCTTCGTTAGGGGCCATTGACGAGATATTTCGTCTTTCCTATTTCTTCGTTACGGGCCATTGACGAGATATCTCGTCTTTCCTATTTCTTCGTTAGGGGCCATCGACGAGATATCTAGTCTTTCATATTGCGCCATTAAAGGCCGTCGACGAGATATCGCACAGTTGCCACACGATATTCAAGGACAATTTTTGCTAATTTATATTGCGGATTAATCATTTGAAACCCTGAAATATGGATAGCGACAGAACGATTAACAATATTACAGAAATATTTGCGGACAATTTATCGATAAATTAACGGAAAAATAAATGAAACTCGCTACGTTTGCAAGTGAGTATATTTTTACTTATCGAAAAATATTAAAAAATCATTTATTTTTAAAGTAGTTGTTGAAAATAAATATTTCACGTAACAATGATTTTTAATTACTAACAAATCATCACTAATTTAAAAATAATTGACACAGAAATATACCCGGCCACTGGGCATGGTTAATAATAAAATGTTTGGTCCGCAATGTGTTAACAATACGTTTGTTATACTTTACAAAAAAACTGAAGTTTCAGTGAATAAAATGCTTCAACTTTCTACTCTTCTTTCTTTATTTACAATATGAAGCTGTAAAATAAGAAATAATATTTATAATGCAAGGAACATTGTTTGCTGTGTGAATTTCAATTAGTTCATAGTTCCATAGATTTTTACCTTCTATTAATAAAGCAACTTAAACATGATAAACTTCAATGTCTCTTATGAAGGATGAAAAGCTATCATAAATAATAATAGCTATTTCCAATAATCGGATTTATGAAGGATATGTCCTAGTAAACAGAACTTAAAGAAAGTTCCCCCAATGGCGAACGATTAAGGTTTTCTTCGAATAAATGGAAAAATATAAAATATATATATTCATTTTTGGTGCACTAGTCACGTGTCAATAATACAAGTAATCAAAATAATAAAACAAAACATCACCTTTGTGAAAGCTGTGACGAGTGAAATACATGTATATTTGTATTCAAAGTAGAATAAAATGCTAAACAAGTATGAAACAAATGTTCATATATGTGTATACGCAATATAGCGCAATGTATGCGATATGCCATCACTCTTCATATAATATTTTATATTTTGCTATTTTTATGTTATCACACTCGTAATCGTTATATATTACGATCTTTAACAAAAAAAGGAAATCCGAGTGTGTAACTTACTGTGTGTTGTTGGGACGAAATCGCGCGCAAGGTGTACGTTACGTCATACATTTAGATAAGTCGGTGTTGCATAGTAAGAATAATATACATAGCTGAATTCAGAATAAAATACGTAATATTTTTAGTTATTATGAAAATGTAAAAATTGTTTAAAATAATGCAAGAAAAATTTTGTTTTTCAACAAGGAAGATTTTTCAAAAAATTCTCTTAAGATAACATTATAGCGCTTGTTATACCATTAAATTTTTATCTAAAACATTTTTCTGTATCTCTAGTATTTTAAGGGATATACGCGAAAAAGTGGAAGTGTCGCTTTAACTTTGAGGTTACTATTGACACCCTTAACCGTTTGAGTTCGAAGCAGCGCGATCGCGCTGTTGAGATCTTATGTCGAGAAAATCCAGCACATTTCGAACGTTGTGAACAACTGACGGTGCGTTACTGATTGTCGAAACGCGCTCAGATTTGCTGAAGCAAGTACATTACACAACTCCTTTTAATGTAAATAGTACATTTTACAATAAGTATAATAATACTATTGTAGTGATTGAGAGAAAGAGAGAGAGAGAGAGAGAGAGAGAGAGATTTCAAAAGGACGAATGGGTAATTAGATTGTTTGTAATGGAGCGAATGATAGGCTGAGTGAGGAAAGAATGAGAGGGAATGAGTGAGAGAGCGAGAGAGAGCGCGTGAACCGGTGTAACAAAAGGCGAGGTATGGGTCAGTAGAGAGAGAGAGACGCGAATGGAGAACGAAGGCGTTACGAGCGGACAAGTGTAATGTAATTAATAAAATTATTTAATATAAAAAACTACAACACTATAATAATTTAATAATACATTACAAAATAAAAATTTAAATGAAAGCGCTATTGCGCCGCTTGGTGTTTCTCGACATAAAATAAAACAAGCGCTACCGCGCTGCTTGGGTCTTTTCGGACTCATTTAGAGAAAGCGCGGTCGCGCTGTTTGGGATTCTTCGACAGTGTTTTTTCAATACCTCCTGGGACTCAAACAGTTAAAGGGCGATTGGGCCCAAATGAAGCATACCGTTATTCTTGTCTTGGATGTCTCTATAATCCCACTAAGTTTCATTCAAATCCGTGAATGACACTTCGCGGTGTTCCCTTGTAAGCTGAAAACAACATTATCCTTTGGTATACGATTCTTAGAAAATAATGTAGGAATGCGATCGAGCGGATGCGAGTTTGGGAAAGTCTGAAGAGTACTTGAGTTGGGCGATTGTCGTGCGAACGCAGAATGTTTGGGCTCGAATGTTTCTAAGGCGTGAAAGATGAAAACTTGAGAAAACAGTGCGACTGAGAAATTCTGGGTAGTCGTGACCGAATGCGTAGAGTGAGAAAGATTGACAATTAGAATGAAAGGAAACGAGTGTTTGGAAGAATATATGACGGGGAAAAGGCGAGCGCGGGGCAGAAAGTATTGAACGTAGAAAGAATGTTAAAGTTGCTAAGTTGTAAAGTCGTTTAAGTTGTTTTTGTTAAATTGTTTTAAATATACACTTTTATTTTTCACACCTGAATTCCATCTTTCGTTCTACACTTTATAGAACATTTCGTATAATAATAAATGGCACTTAGTATCGGATGTAGCACAAGAACTAATATAAATGTGGCATGGCTTCAAAATAATTCACAATGATCACAAATATAGTTGTCTGAGCACTCTGGGATTAGTACAAGCTTCTTCAAATCATTCTTGGTAGATTGAACGCTGAATTCAATCTTCATCTGTGTCTAATGCTTTAATGGTAACCATGAGCGTAGTCGGCTACGTCAAGTTAAGATTTGTAGATTTGTTTAAGACGAATGATTTTCTGCTGCAAATTATACGTCTGTTTTCGTTATTCGGAAAAACAAAGAAAGATGTACGATTAATCCTTTGCGCTCGAGAGGTGACTGTTAGTCACCAAATGATAGAAATTTCGCAAATTTCCAGACTTTAGTTAGTTTGTTTATTAGTTAGACTCAGAGGTTAAATAATCATATATGTAAATTTTAGTATATCATTTAACTAAACCAAATGACGTATAATGTAGGCGAATTTTAGTAAATATTTCGAATTTGTAAATTTTTGAAGCTGGTATCGTTAGACGACTAACAGTCATCTCTCGAGTGCAAAGGGTTAAGTATCGAAAAATCGCTCGTCTACATTGGTATATGTCCAGCAATAATGGACAATATGTTGTTCGAAACTAGGAGACAGTAAACATTTTCAGAAAAGATATTTTTGTGGAAACCACTTCACTAACGTAGTAACCCAATGTTTCATCGTCACAAACGAAATAAAAGCAAATATTTCATAAGAATGGTCCATTATTTTCATAAGTAGGCACTTTTTAGCATTATCTTAAACACTCTTCAAATAAACTATTTCATTTTCATAAGTACACTATATCATCAAAAATTTTGAAAGCACTTTCCAGTTTATATCTGTATCGATGTTTTCCACTAATTTTCATAATAACTTGAAATTTACATATTAACCCTTTGCACTCCGAATTATTTTTCAATTTTGTTCCCAATTCCCTAGTATTTTAGGTGCTTTATTTTAAATTTTACTTCAAAGGACAACTCCTTGAATGGTACTTATTTTTTTTATTAATTATATTAAACGTAGCTCTCAAGCTTTGTTGTAATTTACATTTGTTTAATTTCGTCGATTCTTTGGTCTTGAACTTTTGTCCGCTACTGTATTTAAAATGGCACTTTAAAAATGTCGACTGTGACTTAACATAGGAGTTACTGTAATGAAAGAACTGACGTCGAGTCACTTTCAATAAAGGACTGCAAAGGGATAAATGACAGTATTTTGTACTTTTGTTTTTCTACTGAAAAGGACTTTTAAATTTTTGCAATTCATACAATTCTAAAAATACAATCCCAAAATTTTAGCTAGAAATTTACATACGTACACATAAATCAAAATGAAATGAAAGTGTTGGAACATGTAAATTAGAGTAATAATCACGACATCTAACGGTAATTTATAATAATTCGTAGTCACATTTTTGCAACGACTCTTTGTCTCACATGTCTCTCGTATCAATCTTATGACAGCGATCAAACAGAACGGCTGTGTATAAAGTTTTATAATAAAGTGAAAGTGTAAACTTGTTAATTTACCTCACACAAAACTGACAGAAAGTTTCCCTGCTTAATACTTGAAATAACATCCTACCTAACTCTGGCAGGTCATAAAGTTAACGGAAACGCTTAGATTTGAAATTCAGAGAATTCAAACTGACGTTACAACGAAAACTATTGAAAAATGTTGTTTTTTTTTTCAAGAAAAGAGAAAACGAAGGAAGAAAGTGGAGAAGGAAGTATCGACGAGCAAGCTGTAAAACTAGAAATCGTAAAATGACAGAGAAATCAATGCGCATGTGCGTAACTTTATGCAAAACACCGTAAGTAGAGATAATAACAGGGAACGGTGGAAAAAAGGCTAACGCAAGGATCGGCAATAATTTTCAGATATCCACGCTTTATGCACTGTTTGAGATTTCTAAAGTACTAGCAGAGAGATACGAAAAAGGAAAAAGGCGTGAAGCATCCACAATAGTACAGTAGCGGACAAAAGTTTAAGACGAGACGATATTATACATTAGAGTACCGTGGCTTATAAGTATCATCTATATATCTATTTGTACAGTAGCGGACATAAGTTTAAGACGAGAAGGTATTATTAACACTAGGTTTTCCTAGGTTTCGAATTTCATGAACAAAATTTGCAAAAACAATTGCTATTGTTTCTAGTAATTTTTGCTGACTTTTATTGATGAAGTGTGTTGCATCCTAAATTAGGTACGTACAGTAACGACCCTATACCTGCCTCGGTAGAAGGGAAGTGGTTGCCAGCCCTTCCTTCCTACAATAACTATAAGCAATGTGATTGGTTCGGGCTTGCAATCACTTCTACTATAAATATCGAGCCAGGCAGAAACAAAATTCAGTACAAGTACAGTCAAGAGACACAACTCACAAGGGAAGTTTGCGAACCCGGAAATTCAAAAAAATATGAAACTTGATATACAGGTAGAGTAAATCATCCATAATACATACCTATTTTTTGTTCGTGCCCAATGTCATTTTCAAGTGGTGATTTCACTCCTTAAAGAAAATGTAAAATTATCTTTGTTCTGGAATATCTCGAGTACGGTGAGAGATATTAAAAAAGAGTTTAAACAAAAGTTGAATGCTATTTTTATGTTTACAAGAATGTATAAAAAGATTTTTCGAAAAATCGATATTTTTTGAGTTACCCCCTCCACCAGACCTTAAATTTCAAAAAATATCGATTTTTCGAAAAATCTTTTTATACATTTTTGTAAACATAAAAATAGCATTCAACTTTTGTTTAAACTCTTTTTTAATATCTCTCACCGTTCTCGAGATATTCGAGAAGAAAGATAATTTTCCATTCTCTTTAAGGGGTGAAATCACCCTTTGAAAATGATATTGGGCACGAACAAAAAATAGGTATGTATTATGGATGATTTACTCTATCTGTACATCAAGTTTCATATTTTTTTGAATTTCCGGGTTCGCAAACTTCCCTTGTCAGTACAAACATTCAAGGACATAGAACAACTCATCACGAGATACGCAGTACAAAAAAGGAGCCACTCAGAGACACAACTCAGTACAAGCACAATGAAGAGACACAGAACAACTCACCAAGAGATACTCATTACAAATACTCAGAGATCAACCTCATCAAGAGGAGAAAAATCTTTCGCCACACAAGGCGGTCAAGAAAAAGTCGGGAAGCTTTCAGGAGCAATACATCACTCCCGCAGTTATATCGATGTACAAAACAGAGTGATATGAATATACCCAAATTTACTTTCCTGTAAGTTCTGCAGTCTCAATTTGTATATAATGTATACCTATTTCTTAGTATATGTATATTAGAAATAAATATACAACAAATGTCCGTAAATCTAGTGTTAAATAGAGTACCATGATTTATGAATCTCATGTATACATCTATTTGTACAGTAGCAGATATAAGCAGATATAAGTTTAAAACGAGAAAATATTATAAAATAGAGTACCATGGTTTATAAATATTATGCGAACATCTATTTGTATTAGTACTCGTTTCATTATTGTAGTAATGTGATCGAGCGGATGCGAGGCTGGAAAGGTCAGAGTACTTGAGTTGGGCGATTGTCGCGTGAACGTAGAATGTTTGGGCTCGAATGTTTCTAAGGCGTGAAAGATGAGAGCTTGAGAAAACAGTGCGACTGAGAAATTCTGGGTAGTCGTGACCGAATGCGTAGAGTGAGAAAAGTTGACAATTAGAATGAAAGGAAACGAGTGTTTGGAAGAATATATGACGGGGAAAATGCGAGCGCGAGGCAGAAAGTATCAGACGGTGAAGATAGAAAGTATTGGACGGTGAAGTGAGAAGCGAAGTAGCCAGCGTAGAGCGAAGGACTGTGTAGTTTACGAAGCATAGGCGTAGTTAGCGAAGTATCAGCGTAGTTTGCGAAGTATCAGCGTAGTTTGTTATTTTGTGTTCGTTTGTGTCGTTTTAGTTTATTAAATACACGTATATTTATTATTATTATTCACTCTTCTTTCTTTTCTTTTTCTTTTAATTTATAACCTTTCCTATAAATTTTGGGGGCTCGTCCGGGATTGATTAGCCTATGAATTTTGGGGCTCGTCCGGGATAGTCCTTTCCTATATTATTGTCCTGTCGTCTTAAACTTTTGTTTACTACTGTACTAAAATTTATTCATATGACTATTTAACCCCTTGGATTTGAACATTTGCGAAATTATCATTTGGTGACTGAGAGTCGAGTTTCGAGTGCAAAGGGTTAAAAACATTCCATTTCCAGTACATAAAGGAAAGTTTGAGCACGTACGAATACTTTTTGTAGCCACTGTACTTACATATATTCGTCGAGCTTATCCACGATCTCGTATTTACAGTAGCGAACATAAGTTTAAGACGAAAAAATATTATACAATACAGTACCATGATTTATAAATATTATTCGAACATCTATTTGTATTATTAGTAGGTTAGTATAGTGCTCGTTTATTAGTACGAAACACGAAATTTGTTTATTGTGCTATTCCTTGTATATGGATTACTTTAGTTTTGTTGAGCTTTTGATCTTAAACTTTTGTCCGCTACTGTATATAAGCAAGATCTAGGCAAACTACACCGTGCAAAATGAATTGACTATTACGATAGTGAAATGAGGCTCGATGGGTCGTTAGTTAGCCTAGCTAGCGTTCGATACTACTTCTCAAACGGTGTTTATCACACATGCTAAGCGGTGCCATTCTTTTCTCCTTTTTCTTTAATGAACCATCTTACAACCAGTTTTCCCTCGTATTTGATTTATTAACTTATTTTTGCATAATTTTTACTGATGCGCTCAACAGCAGAAACACGAATTCCTGTCCTGTTCAGCGATTTTTCTAGACATTTTCTGTGAGCTTTATTAAACTAATTTGAATATTAATTGATATTATTCTGGATAAGCGTGTTATAAATTTTTGCTCACGCATTAGATAGTAATAATTAAAAAAAGATTTCTATAAAAATTGAAAATGTATAATAATATCTAAAATTAGGTGTATTTAATAGGGTGAATTGTCAATATTTATTAATTTGCATCGATCATTTAACATTTAATTAGCGTTATTGTTTTGTTTAATTATTGAACGTTGATAATTGGAAAACAGTAATTATATACTGTTCAATTATTTGAGAGATATGCACAGTAAATTTGGACAACTTTAATATGATAATTTCTTTCTTTACTTATCGGCTTTCGTTTTGCAATACAGTTCTTTATGTAAGGTGAATAGTATTTATATATTCTCTTCATATATGTGTGTATGTATGTGTGTCATGCGTGTGACATGTAATTATCTTGTGTCTTCTGCTGTTTAATAGAGGCAGCATTGTTATATCTCTTACAGATACATGTATTAACATAAATTCATGGATGAGCATTGTAAATGTTAAAATTACACGTAATATGAATTTTACTAAGCGTACAAAATTGCAAAACCGTCTCAAAAACTGAGAGTACCAATGTAGATGCAAGTCGACGACTTTAAACTTTATTTGTCAATCAAAATAGCATTTGCTATAATTTGGGATATCTTAATATATATGGGTATAGAATATTGTGAATATATTTCTATTTAAAATGCGTATCTATTAGAAATACTTAAAATATTTTAGATGGATTTCTAATTAAGATATTAATGATATTTAAAACATTTATAATGTATGCCATAGTGTATATAACTGTGTATAGTCAGTCATAAAAATTCGTTCACCTACCAAATTTAAAACATTTGAAACAGGAAAGAAATGAGGTTTTCAAACAGTTAAATGAACATGCATATGTATAGTTGTCATAAGTACAGTAGCGGACAAAAGTTTAAGACGAGAGGACAATGTAAAATATAGTTTTATGGTTTGCAAACATTGTCTGTATATTCACTTTTATCGTTATTGTGGCAGAACACTATTTATTGATTAACATAGAATACAAATTTTATCGTGATATTTCTCATAAATTAATTTATTTATTTTTGTCGACTCTTTGGTCTTAAACTTTTGTCCGCTACTGTATTTCAAAATTTGTATTTATAGTTGTAATACTTATAATAGGTTTGGTGTACTTTGACCTATCTATGATAACTATATTACATATTCCTGATAAACAAGCGTAAGAAGTGTAGCTGTTATTTACAGAATTGATGTAATTTTAATTGAGAATTATGTTAACCCCTTGACATACAATGACGTTTGGGAGATATCATTCATTTCATGTGCAATTGTAGACTTTGACGTTTGGGAGACGTCAAGATGTTTTGAAATGTTTCATACTTTATAGAACTACTAATTTATTATTTTACAATGTTACTTAATTATTGTCTACTAACATTATATATCAACCTGATTAAATGTTATATAGCAATGCAAACTTCAAATTAACATGTTCTGTTTCTAAGCTTGCACGTAACTGTTCAGTTGAGCCAAATTAAACAGTATTTTTTGGACGCATCAAATTCCATTTTATTTGTATGTTAAGAGGTTAATAATTATAGACTATTCAAATTCAAATAGACTATTCTGCCTAAACTTATTCCAAATTAGTACCATTTTATTCAACATTCTTCTGTAAACTATTATCGCAATGCCAATTTAAAAGCGCTCTACTAAAAACTTGCGTGTACACACAAACATCTTCCGTAATTATCACAAATCCCCCAACGAAAATTTTCGCTAATTCTTAAAAAACCAAATTTCGACCCCTGTAATCTCAAACCTAAAGTATGTGTACACACAAACATCTCTGATTATCACAAATCTTCCAACGAAAATTTCCGCTAATTCTTGAAACCGAATTTCGACCCCTGCAATCTCAAACCCAAAGTGTATGTACAAACAAACATCTTCTGTAATTATCAAAAATCTCTCAACGAAAATTTCCGCTAATTCTCCAAACCGAATTTTGACCCCTGCAATTTCAAACCCAAAATGTGTATACACACAAACATCTTCCGTAATTATCACAAATCTCCCAACGAAAATTTCCGCAAATTCTTGAAACCGAATTTCGACCCCTGCAATCTCAAATCCAAAGTGTGTGTACACACAAGCACCTTCTGTAATTATCACAGATCTTCCAACGAAAATTTCAGCTACTTCTTGAAATCGAATTTCGACCCCTGCAATCTCAAACCCAAAGTGTATGTACAAACAAACATCTTCTGTAATTATCACAAATCTCTCAACGAAAATTTCCGCTAATTCTTGAAACCGAATTTCGACCCCTGCAATCTCGATACCAGAAGCACACGACCCCGTAGAAATGGCAAAAAATCGGCATGTATGGGTTCTCGCGTACAAGGTTTCACCCAAAGACCTATAATCACACATCCAGGAACAGCGGAGAGAGCATCCGGGGGTGCGATTCCGAATGATTTACCGATTCAGAAGCGCGGAGGGGGACGAGGAGGAGGGGATGTTCGATGGAATCGAGCGTAATAAAAATGGCCACGCGGCAATTTCATCGTGGCCGAGGCACTCTTGTAATTTTATGCCACGAGGAGGATTTTCATTCTCACGGTACCGGTGCTGACAGAACCAGGGGGGTGACTGGGGGGAACGGGGAGGGGGAGACTCGTCCCCGATAGAGCAGCAGAATGAAAACCCCCGGTAAAACTAGTTGGCTGGCAAAAACTAGACGCTATTCAAAGGCCGTTTGTAGGAAGGCGGACGACGATGTGTCCGGGAGCCGGTAGACGATGGTTCCGAGGCAGCGAAACAGGAGCAACGCGAGAAAGAAGCGCGAGGGAAGCGTTTTCTGCGAGCAGGCCGTTTGAAAAGGAGATTGAACCGGGACGAGATGATTTCGTTAGCGGAACGCATCGCTGTTTACGGGAATTTTTATTTTTACTTACGAAACATCTTGCAGATGTAATTGCAACAAATTCTTGGAAACCAGATAGCTTCGATGGGAAGCTAAATGAAATCTGTGTGTAAATGAATGAGAAGGCGAAGAGACATACTACAACTAGTTTCTATCGACAGTAACTACAAAATATGTAAGTGATAAAGGAGGTTTAATTGAGAAAGGAAATTTATACATACGAAATATCTTGAAGACGTAATTGCAACAAATTCTCGAAACCAGATAGCTTCGATGTGAATGAATGAGAAGGTGGGGAGGCAAATAGTTACAAATGATATCTAACGTCAATAACTACGAAATATGTAACTGATAAAGGAGGTTTAATTGAGAAAGGAAATTTATACATACGAAATATTCTGTAGACGCAATTGCAACAAATTCTCGAAGCCAGATAGCTTCGATGTAAATGAATGAGAAGGTGGGGAGGCAAATAGTTACAAGTGGTATCTAACGTCAATAACTACAAAATATGTAACTGATAAAGGAGGTTTAATTGAGAAAGGAAGTTTATTCGCACGAAATATCCTGTAGACGCAATTGTAACAAATTCTCTAAAAGAGATAGCTTCGATGGGAAGCTAACTGGAATCTATATGTGAATAAATAAAAGGGTGAGAAGACCAATAATTACAATTATTTTCTAACGACAATAACTACAAAATATGTAACTACTAAAGGAAGTATAATTAAGAAAGGAAGTTTATACATACGAAACATCCTGTAGACGTAATTGCAACAAATTCTTAAAAGCCAGGCAGCTCCAATGGGAAGATAAATGGAATCTGTGTGTAAATGAATGAGAGGGTGAGAAAGTAAATAATTACAACTAGTATCTAACATTAATAACTACAAAATACGTAATTAGTAAAGGAAGGTTATCCATATGAAACATCCAATAGACATAATTGCAACAAATTCTCAAAACCAGATAGCTTCGATGGGAAGATAAATAGAATCCATGTGTAAATGAATGACGGGATGAGGAGGTAAATAATTACAACTAGTATCTAACGTCAATAACCACAAAATATGTAACTATTAAAGGAAGTATAATTATGAAAGGAAGTTTATCCATACGAAACATCCAGTAGACGCAATTGCAACAAATTTTCAAAACCAGATAGCTTCGATGTAAATGAATGAGAAGGTGGGGAGGCAAATAGTTACAAGTGGTATCTAACGTCAATAACTACAAAATATGTAACTAATAAAAAAGGTTTAATTATAAAAGGAAGTTTATCCATACGAAACATCCAGTAGACGCAATTGCAACAAATTTTCAAAACCAGATAGCTTCGATGTAAATGAATGAGAAGGTGGGGAGGCAAATAGTTACAAGTGGTATCTAACGTCAATAACTACAAAATATGTAACTAATAAAAAAGGTTTAATTATAAAAGTAAGTTTATCCATACAAAACATCCAGTAGTCGTAATTGCAACAAATTCTCAAAACCAGACAGCTTCGATGTGAATGAATGAGAGGGTGAGGAGGCAAATAGTTACAACTGGTATCTAACGTCAATAACTACAAAATATGTAACTAATAAAAAAGGTTTAATTATAAAAGGAAGTTTATCCATACGAAACATCCAGTAGTCGTAATTGCAACAAATTCTCAAAACCAGACAGCTTCCTTCAGACCATGGGAAGTTAAATGGAATCCATGTGTAAATGAATGAGAGGGTGAAGAGACAAATTACAACTAGTTTCTAACGACAGTAGCGACAAAATGTAACTAATAAAGGAGAGGTAATTAAGAAAGGAAATTTATCCATACGAAACATCGAGTAAGCATAATTGCAGTAAATTCTTAGAAACCAGATAGCTTCGATGAGAAGCTAAATGGAATCTGTGTGTAAATGAATGAGATGGAGAAAAGATAAATTACAACTGGTATCTAACATTGATAACTACAAAATGTGTACACAACCTGAGTCTAATTAATACCTACAAAATATGTACACAAGTTTGAACACAACCCGTTCCAAGAAACGGTTTGGTCTTGGAGTTGTTCAAACCTCGAATGAAGTTCTCTCATTTGAAACAATGTAAATTAAATTAATCCATTGCAATCATTTAGATTTTGCTCGATATATGACATTTTAAGTTCCTGTTTAGAAATATCATATTGGTAAATAGTAAAACCAAACAAGTTTAACAACAGAACATTTTTTTTTGTGTGTGTGAGTGTTTAACGTCGCATCGACTACCAGATCATTAGCGACGGGTTCAATAGTGGGTTAAATTTCTTTTTTTTTAAATAAGGGTTTAACGTCGCATCGACAGCGAGGTCATTAGCGACATAAACCGTTGGTTGTTGATGTTAGATGTATTCATAAAGTTGTCTATTGCTTTGGATGAAACTGAGGGTGTTTTTGGCATTTTCTGTGTTGCTGAAGATTTCTTTTAGTGAGTTAGGAACCTTTGCCTGGGTTCGTGAGGTCTCGCATTCCTTACAGAAAAATAAAATATGTTCGATGGTTAAGGGATGTTGACACTTGTCACAGTAGGGTGGGGGTGTTTTTTTCAGAAGGTGTTCCTGTGTAATCCTAGAATGGCCGATCTGGATCCTATTTAGTACGACTTGGTCTCTTCTGTTAGCTGGTCTCCCTATTCCATTTCCAAAGAAGTCGCCTGTGCTATTACTTAATTTATTTGGTTTCTTAGCGTTCCATTCGAGGTTCCAAGTTCGTTTGATTCGAGATGCTAATACTTTCTTATAGTCTTGGTAGGGTATAGGTATGGTATCTGATGGAGGTATACCGAGTGCTTCTTTAGAGGCTTTGTCTGCAAATTCATTGTCTCGGATTCCTTAGTGCGAGGGGATCCATACAAGTATGATTTGGGTGTTGTTATTAAAGAGTTCCGAATGAAGTTCTAATATATCTCTTACTATGGGATTATCACCGGGAGGTTGTTCTGTGGCTAATATTGCGGTTTGTGAGTCGTTGTATATAACAATACTTTTATATTGCTTATTGTGGGCAATTTTGTGTGCTTCATGGATGGCGTAGCATTTTCCCGTGAAGATGTTTGAAATTTAACCTATATTGTATTTGAATGTATTATCCGGGGTGACCACTGCAAAACTGGTATTCGTATCTGTTTTGGACGCATCTGTGTATAGTTGGGTTGACATTGTGTATTCATTGTTGAGACGGTCGAAATCGGAGCAGTATTCAGGTGCTGCGGTTTGTGCTTTAATTTTCTTTGAGAGTCCTAAGTTTATTTTTGGGATAGCGAAGAGTCCAATGAGGTAGATTGACACCTCTCCATGTTGCGATGTTTTTGTTAGTTAGATCGGAGTCGAATAGATATTCAAATGTATTTTTTATATTCTTTTCTGAAGTCAGTGCCGTGTGGAGGATAATTTTATACTGTTTTTTATAGGCTTCAAATTTTATACAGTCGTATAGAAGGTGGTGAACAATGATTTGGGTACGACAGGTATTGCAGATTGGTGGTTCCGTTTTTTTGAGTAAATGTTTATGCGTAATCCTAGTATGAGCGGTCTTCAGGCGAGACATTATTATCCTCTCCTTCCTGTTTAGTTCACTGATAGGGATTTGTTGAGTGAAGTCTTTAACAACATTGTAAATTTTTGTCTTCTTAGAAGTAATTCAGGTCTGATTCCATTACATTCTAACGATATTCTTGAAGTGGTTAATGAGCTCCGGATGGGGGATAGGGGTGTTCACTTCATCTAGAGCGGTGTTTCGAAGAGCGGGCAATTCGAAAATGTACTCTATATATATTTTGAAATTTTACTTACTGTGTTTTGTTAACAATTTCATAGTGATTTCTTCCTAGAACCTATCATTTATGTTTCTTAAGTGAACAAATCAATTTTTTAATGTTAAAAATTATGTATGTTACATAGGGGGAGGGGGCATAAAAACTTTAGAAAACTTAAGGTGGGGCATGACACAAAAAAGGTTGGAAAACACTGATCTAGAGGGAGAGTTGTAGAACGTTTTTATTTACTATGGTACATGGGTATAAAAATATTGTTGGGCAAAAATAAGGGGCACAAGTCATTCTGAACTTTATTTATTATAAAGGATTATCATAAATTATAATATCAATGTTGTCTACATGGCTTTACAAAAAGAAAAACAGGAACGTAATCGAAGTGAACATCCATAAAGAAGGTGAAACAAAAAAAACGAATTTAATATGTAAATACACAGGATGGCGTTAGAGTTACTAAAGCCTATTTCACAAATATTTTATGATATCAATTAATTAAACATTTTCCTGCAATTCCCTATTTAAGAATTATGGTTCATTACTACTATCACGGTTTGAGGTTTCTTTCAAAAATTATTCGTCTAATGTTATTTTGTTTTGATTATGGCTACACGTTGACGAGTGATTCTTTGACCCTTTATTCGAATTTCGAGTTTTTGTTCGAATTTAGAAACCAAATTCTCCGTGACATTTTTGTTCAAACTTCAAACCATTCGAACTTCAAGGATTCACTGTGTGCACATCTCTGGAATTTAATTAGACCCTTTAGCGCCAGTTGTCACCGCTGCTGTACTTCAGGCACAAACTTTTTACTTGAATATTTCTGGTTTTAATGTAAAAGTAAAAAGTAGGATGTTTGGAGTATACTTTGTTTAATTTCTAAGTACTGTGTATGGAGGTTGAATATTATCTGACAAATCTAGCAAAATTTTATTTTATATAAATTAAATAAATTATCGCAAAACAATTTTTATGAACCTCTATGAATTACGCATTAAATGTTCTTATGCCACGTATAAAGTTAGGTAATCACATTAACATTCATAAAACAGTATCAATGTTGTACTTCAAGCACAAACTTTTTACTTGAATATTTCTAGTATTAATGTAAAAGTAAAAAGTAGGATGTTTAGAGTAGACTTTGTTTAATTTCTAAGTACTGTGTATGGAAGTTGAATATTATCTGACAAGTCTAGCAAAATGTTATTTTATATAAATTAAATAAATTATCACGAATCAATTTTTATGAATCTCTATGAATTACGCATTAAGTGTTCTTATGCCACGTATAAAGTTAGGTAAGCACATTAACATTCATAAAACAGTATCAATGTTGTTCTTCAAGCACAAACTTTTTACTTGAATATTTCTAGTATTAATGTAAAAGTAAAAAGTAGGATGTTTAGAGTAGACTTTGTTTAATTTCTAAGTACTGTGCATGGAGATTGAATATTATCTGACAAGTCTAGCAAAATTTTATTTTATATAAATTAAATAAATTATCACGAAACAATTTTTATGAATCTCTATGAATTACGCGTTAAGTGTTCTTATGCCACGTATAAAGTTAGGTAAGTACATTAACATTCATAAAACAGTATCAAACGACAGTGGTAATAAACGAATAGAAGACTGGAAGGTAGAAAGGTATGTTTCAGGTGTCGAAACTCAATTTGCTCGTAAAAATTGCTGTAACGAAGAGAAAAGTTCTTCTAAGGAAAAACACGTAAAATACGAAAGAATTTAACATAGCACGCGGCCGTTAATTGCCTAAGAAACTGCCTAAGTATGAATTCTTAAGGTTTTCACTGAATGGTTGGTAAACTTTCGTGCAACCCGACTGCAAGTGGCACCGAAGCGAATCCTGTGCTCGCCTTCGGAGTAGGAAGAAACACGTACGATGGAAATGTGAAAATTCTTCTGGTGAAATTTTGTTGTCTCACGTGTAACGTGTTTATAGCAATTATACGTTTTAATGCAGCTGCAATTCTTTTCATTACGTGGTGATTAAATGCAGATACCATTATTGTCCTCACGGTTAACTGTTACCTCAGGATTACTTGATCTGCGTCATAATGCGTGAAGCATTATGAACTGTAAAAATTTACGATATGAATGTTGTAATCTATTGGAAATGTGGTTTTATAATTATTAAATAGAACACGCTCTTATTTGAAATACTATATAATACTTTATTATTGGGTTGGAGGGAAAGTTCTGTCGTATTTTCCGTTTCCGTTAATTCACGTGAAACTCAAACACTTTGCTTTAACACAAACCCAAGAGATTTAATGTGATCTCCAACAGTTGTATGATGAATGCCAAACTCTTCTGCAATTTCTCGACTTTTTAAATGTGGATTATTTTCCAACATGGATCGCAAAACATCATTATCGATCTTGGATGGTCGTCCAGATCGATCACTTTCTTGGAGGCTCAGATCCCCGGAACGAAATTTGCTAAACCATCTTTGACAAGTACGAACATTTACAATATCTTTTCCAAATACCGCACATAAATTTTTGCATGCAACCGATGCGTTGCTTCCTTTTTGGAATTCATACAAAATGCAGGGTCGTAAATGCACTTTATCTACTGACATGTTTTTCACTTTAAATATCACAAGTAAATGATGAACGGTAAAAAAGAACTCCTTCTGTATTATGCAGCAGGTAAAAAAACAAAAAAAATTCCCAATGACTCACTAGCCAGATGTTTTTCTTTAATTTACAAAAAACATTACCTGCCTATTTAAAATACGACAAAACTTTCCCTCTATTCCAATATATACAGTGGGCGCAAAAAGTATTCGTAAAGTGGTACAACTTTGACTTCTATCATTTATGTGTAGCAAAAACATATATTAATCAACAAAAACGTGTTGTAGTATATAAAAGTACAGTATACAGATAATAAAAGCAAAAGTCCGATTTTCTTTGATTTTATGCTATTAAAAAAAAAAATCCAGAGGAAATCGGTCTTTTGTTTTTTTAAAAAATCGGTGTACCTTATAATTTTCAGTCATGAAAGTAAAATGGCAAACATTTGCTAACAGTGGGATCATTTTTGTGCAATGAAATGGACTGTATAATTAGTAAAAAAAAAAACAAATTAAGTACTATAGGGAAATTTTCTATTTGGGCAATTTTCAACGACGTTAATTACTAATAATAAATAAATTTGAACGTGCAAAACTGTTTAAAACATATCGTTCAACAAAAGTAGTTTCCAACCAGAGCTTCTATAAAAAATTATTATTTTTGTTTTTTTTTACGCGTGAAACTTCGCACTCGATCACATTTTTTCTCATTTTTAAGTAACAGTTTATGAAAAATAAGCAGTCCTTTTTATTTTTGTTATCTGCATATTGTACTTTTATACATATAGTACAACACGTTTTCGTTGATTAATGTATGTTTTTGATACAAGTTGTATCAGTGTACGAATACTGTAGTATGAGGAAGGTGCAATTTTGACCGAAACTTGCGAGTTTCGTCATGAGACTAGCAAAACGCAATGGTCGAAATTCCTACGACCCCATCCGGGTCCTTCAACCCCTTTATTTTGTTTCTTAACGTTTTCGTACTTCCAAAAATGCCAGATGTGACTTGGGTTCTTGGAAGAAGCCCTTCAAAGAGTACGTTAAGAGAAAGCTGGTTTATGGTTAATTTTTGCTTCGTAGTATTTCTCTATTCAGTTTCTAACGCGATCAATTGAACCGATAATTATGACAGTGATCCAAGTCAAAGATTTTTCCCTAAAATCGATATCTTCTGTGATTTCGTTCGTTTTCATGCGATTTCATTGATGGAATATCACCTTTTAATACTAGGTTTACGGGTCCCATGAATTTGACGGGTTTCAGACTTCATGAGCAAACTTTGCAAAAACAATTGCTATTATTTCTAGCAATTTTTTGTTGGCTTTTATTGATAGCCTGATGCAAATATACTCAAATATATTTGCCTCTCAGCTCTCCAATCTCAAATGCTTTTAGTACATATATATATTAGAAATAGATGTACAAGAAATGTCTAGTGTCTAAATCTAGTGTTAAATTTCTGACCTAAACCACTTTCATAATCACCAGCAAAATTGTATTTCACGGTTATATGTATATTAGGTCGCCTAAAAAATTCGTGCTGATTTTTAATTATACAAAATTTTTATTTTGTATTTGTTATTATTTGGTATTGTATTGTTGATTTATACTTCATGTTTTGAAGTAACTGTCTGTTAACCGAATGTCAAGTACAACACTGGCTAAGAATTTTAATTACTTTTAATTTTGCAATCATATTAAAGCCCCTATTAGTTTTCCCGTCAGTTCGGAATTAATACTAAGACCATCAGAAACAGTTATCTATATTTTTATAGACTTTTTGGTAAAAATATTGTTTTAAGATGAAACAACCTTAAATTCACTTATGTGGCAACTTGTTGCTACTTAAACCTTTAACATACAATGACGTCTGGGAGACGTCATTCATTTCAACTACTAATTTATTATTTTGTTATGTTACTTAATTATTGTCCATTAAAATTATATATCAACCTGATTAAATGCTATATAGCAATACAAATTTCAAAATAAAATGTTCTGTTTTTAATCTTGCACATAACTGTTCAGTTAAGCCAAATTAAATAGTATTTTTCGGACGTATCATAATCCCATTTTATTTGTATGTCAAGGGTTTTTAATTTTCTCGTTAGTTAGAAATTAATACTAAGACCATCAGCAACAGTTATCTACATTTTTACACACTTTTCAATAAAAATATTATTTTTAAGATAAAACGATTTTAAATCCACTTATGTGGCAACTTGTTACTTAATATTCTGAACGGAGAATTTTATTTATTTATTATTAATAAACGGGTATAACTCATTAGTATACAAAGGAGAATAATATAACAATGAAAAAAAAATGAATATATAAGCTATAATATAATTCATAGGGCATATAAACAAGAAAATATAATGTAAATAATAATAAGATAATATATTTGGTTGTTCGAAAAATAATTTCGTTTTTTTTATGAAAATGAAAGACGATTTTCTTATAGTGAATAAATATTTTACTGAATTATATATTGTCCATTCAATAAATTTAATCTCTCAGTGGTCTCACGAGTTGTTATTCGCCGATTTGTATCAATTAATGCCTTCATTGTGTCTTCGTCAGCTTCAACTGACCTTCCAGAACATGGTGCATCTTCAACGTCAAAATTGCCGGTTAGAAATTTTGCAAACCAGTTTTAGCACTGGCGTTCTATCAATACATCTTCTCCATACACATCGGATAATCTTTTCCTCGCTTGAACAGCATTTTTACCTTTTCGATAGTAAAAAAGTAAAATGTGCCGGAAATGTTGCTTTTTACTTTCCATATTTGATAGAGCACCAATCAAAAACTACTGGAGAGAATCAACCGAAACTTTTCACTAGCAAGCCTTGCTACATATGCTGTCAAAATATATAATGATCATGCGGCTTAAGTGTGAAGTTGGTTATAAGAAAATACAATTAAACCCTATGTTAGGAAAAAACAAAATTACTTTCCGAACAACCCAATATATGTAGATGCAGTTAAAAGCAGAGAAAAAATATAAATCGTAGATACGATATCTAAACGATGCAAACAATAATTGTTTGACAAGATAATATTATAGATTTTAGATAATTCGTTGAAGTCTCGAGATTCTATATTGCTTATAAGACAGTCGCGAAATATTTTATTTTATAACTAAATATTAATTTTGTAACTAAACCGTAGATGCACAGTGAAACATTTTACAGGAAGTTACAGAGGACACTGCAATTTTCACGCATTCTCAATCTAATCGCGGCTGCTTCAAGATATTATTTATGTCCTTATACTTTTCACCAGTGCTAACTGTGCTAATCGGAGCCCAGGAATCTGTGAATATTAAATTAGCACCGCTGTAGTTAAATATCACAAAAACTCTTCGCTATCGTTACCAAACATACGACACACATTACGTTAAGCATTATTGCTACCTCGCGTTCGCGTGTATTACCAAACGAGGATCGGCAACCACGTATGAAATTCCTGTTCACTTCACACTTTCATGTTTTTCACCTCTGTTTCGCGAATTCCGCACAATTCATTGCGTCACTCGCGAATGGATGTGTACCCGGGAAATTATTGCCTGGGAAGGTTATAAATTTTTCCATTTTCAGAACGTACGCCGGTTGGTATTGATTCAAGAAACCAATGAAAATTTTTAATTATTACGTTTTTCATTTACATCGACGCGCAGTGCAATTTAATTTGCAATCGTTTTTCTGTGAAGCTTTTAAGTTCGTTTAGATTTTCTAAAAGCATTCTATTCTTGCTATTTAACTTCAAAATATACTATTATGAAGTACCAGTGAATTGATCGCGAATTTAATAATTATGAATAATTAATTTAATGAACAATTTCATCGGATACAGTTTTATAAAAATATTTGTAAGTCAAAAAGATAGAAAGTTGTTACCTATACAAGTTTCATAATAATAATAATAGGTGAGCAAATGTTTCCTATATCACAAATTTTTTATTGTTAAAAACAAACCTGCATCTAAGCAAATCGATATCAATTGTTTAATAAATTTAAAACAATGTTAAGAAGGAAAATTTATTATTTAAATATAAACAGTCATGTCTCAACTGATTGACTGATTTATCATCGCAGAACTTAAACTACTAAAGTTAGAAACATGAAATTTGGACAATGGATTCCTTTTATGATGTAGGCACCAACTAAGAAAGGAGTTTTTGTTATTCCACCCCTAACGGGCTTAAATAGGGATTGAAATGTTGTTTGAAAATCCACCAATTATGAAGCAAGCACTATGAAAACTGGTATTTAGCTGTTTGGTTAGAAATAAAGAATTATGTGTTTCAACGTTTTTAAAAAATTCACCATCAAGTAGGTAAAACAAGGGACAAAATTTTGTTTACAAATCCACCGATTTTAAAGCAAGCGCTATGAAAACTGGTATTTACCTGTTTGGTTAGAAATAAAGAATTATGTGTTTCAACGTTTTTGGAAAATTAACCCTCAAGCAGGTAAAATAAGGGACGAAATTTTGTTTGAAAATCCACCGATTTTGAAGCAAGCACTATGAAAATTGGTATTTAGCTGTTTGGTTAGAAATAAAGAATTATGTGTTTCAACGTTTTTAAAAAATTCACCATCAAGTAGGTAAAACAAGGGACAAAATTTTGTTTACAAATCCACCGATTTTAAAGCAAGCGCTATGAAAACTGGTATTTACCTGTTTGGTTAGAAATAAAGAATTATGTGTTTCAACGTTTTTGGAAAATTAACCCTCAAGCAGGTAAAATAAGGGACGAAATTTTGTTTAAAAATCCACCGATTTTGAAATAAGCACTATAAAAATTAGTAAGTATTTAACTTTCTGGTTAAAATTTAAGGTAAGAGCTTGCAAAATTAAACATCTCTTGAAAATAGTTAAAACTGAAATCAAAATATTTCCGTACGGGCACAGTCGCGAGCAACAGCTAGTACAGTGGCTCCAAAAAGTATTCGTATACTACATTCCAAGGAAATTTACCTAATCCTGAAATTTTGATTTCAATGAAAGTTTGCATGTATATAGACCATAATGGGTTTTATATGGAGCAATTTTTTTTCTCGACGGAAATTCTTTTTGAGAGGTTAAAAGTTAGCCTCAAAATTTTAGCGATTCTTCATGCTTTGAATATAAGTTTCTCTGGAATCTTTTTCTATGACTGAGTGATAGAAGATTAAAAATTGAACATCTTTTATCCGAAAGGTTTTGCTTTATCACACACCATTACAAAATTATATTTAAGATACGAAAAAAACTATGGTGGTATTTTAATAAAATAAAAAATTAATCCATTAACATACTATTACGTTACACATATTTAAAAAATTTTATTAAAAACTTTCATCGAAATCGGAACTTAAGGTTAAATGAATTTATTTGTAACACAGTGTACGAATACCTTTTGGAGCCATTGTACATGATATAGTAATACATTAAGCAAGACGTTTATATAATCATACATAGTAACTTTAACTCCTTATTGCACACTTTTTTTTTTAAAAAGCCGACCAAAAAAATCAATCTTTTTTAATGTAAAGGAACACAATTTAGAACGTTGTCTTGACAAGAAGATTAAAAAAAAATACAAAAATAATCAAAATTTTTATTGTATTGTAAATTTTATTATCGCTCGAGTTAACTCGAGCGTGCACGTTAAAGGGTTAATGAAAGAAACTTATATATCGGAAATGTGTATTTTAAAATCATAACACTCTATAGATGTCGCAAATATTGTACAAAAAGTTTTATAAGACGTATACTAGTGGCAGTATCGAAATAGCATTTTTGGTAAAACTGGAAATATCTGCTAATCCGTTGCTATCAATAAATTTTAATACTGTAACAGATAAGGTTAATTATACCACACTGATAAGAATTAGTCACGAAGAGAAATAAAATTTCTTTTTAATGTGAACAGCGTTCTTTCGTGAAAGAAAACGAAACGTCGCGAGGTTACATCGAAAGGCTTTCCTATAAATTCGAATCCGATTTTGTTGTTTTCTGTTCGGAAAACCGGTTAAATAACGCTCGCGCCGACGTCGTTTGTGAAACATGCAGGAATCTGTTCGTGTTTCAGAGAAGTATCCTCGGATCGCGATTTTATCTTTGACAAATCAATTAATTGTGTTGAAATACGCGTGTAAAAATCACGTCATTAATTTTACGCAGTTTGTATTTTATCTGGCTAAGATTGAAGTACGACAAATTGTATCTTTATTGTATGATATATATCACGAATCGAGATAACAAAATAGGTGCTAGCTATTTTGTATCAGAACGTCGTTTATTTTAAAGAGGATTTATGCTACGAAAAGGGTACATTGAACAGAATTATAGATACAGTAGCGGACAAAAGTTTAAGACCAAAGGGTCGAAGAAAATAAATAAATTAATTAATAAGAAATAACAGTATAAATAAAATTTGTATTCTACATTAATTAAATATGGAAAAATCAACTATGGATCTTTGTGCAATTATAGGAAACTTAAACGTGAAATACGTGTGACACTTTAAAATATGTGAAACATTTTACACATTATTATAATATTTAGAAGGTAAAACAATTCTATCTTTTCAGCTATGTTGAGAGAGAGAGAGATAGAGAGAGGGAGAAGGAGAAGCTAATATCATTCATTGTAGTGTCACTTTAAATTACTGTATTAATTGTAAATATAGCTTTATGCTCACTTGACTATACATTGTAATTTGTCTCATTGAGAGAGAGTGAGTGAGTGAGTAAGTGAGTGAGTGAGAGAGAAAGAGAGTATGAGTGAGTGAGTGAGTAAGTGAGTGAGTGAGAGAGAGAGAGTATGAGTGAGTGAGTGAGTGAGTGAGTGAGAGAGAGTGGGAGAGAGAGAGAGACTAATGTCGTTCATTGTAGTGTCACAATTACTGTATTAATTGTAAGTATAACTTTATGCTCACTTGACTATACATTGTAATTCGACTCATTCTACCCAAAAAAACGGGGGTAACAGTATGACTTAATGATTGAGGTGCCTCCAAGACCACTATTTCACTTTTTACAACCTGTTTATAATCGAAAGTTGTTCCGGTCAGAACAAATGTGCTATTATGTGTTATTCGATCGAGGTAATATAACTGTCACAATTTTGATTTTATATTACAATCAACAACTTTGGTGGTATGAAAAGAATTTTGGTAAGATTTACGTTATATTCACATATATAAATGTATATTATTAAAATAATGCTCTGTTTCGAAGTACGAAATAAATGCCATTAATATCATTATCCTGATTCTAGTAAAATTTGCATTACTGTCCTTGGAATTGTTTATTATTTTACATTAAATATTCTTTAAACCCTTAACTTAATCCCTTCGTGCTCCTTCAATGTATTTTCACAGTTGCTTTTAAAATTTGATATTATACACGCAACATTAAAAATGTATAAAACAAAAGTTCATTAAATAATTATTAATAGTTGTTATTAAACATCGCTACTTATAATGTTTGAAAATAGTTTTTGTGCAAAGCAGTTAATAAGTTTACAAAACAGAATTTTACAGAGGAAAGCTACCATTCTCATTTTATCAAGATCGTCCAACGTTTTTTCACGAAGATTGTTTCAAATTTAAGCAACGCTCCTTATTAGAAAAACTGAACTTCAATTAGGTGGATCGATTTTCAACTTCATCGTTGTAAAACAGTGAAAGTTATTAAGATCAGCACACCTCAAGGTGTCTGCTACTATTACTTTGTACTATATTTACAAGACATATTTGGTGGTTACATTATATAATTATCTTGAAGGCCAATTGGTCGTTACCACGCATACTGCGATATTCCAAGTTACGCTTAAGGAGCAAGAGGTGGTACTTCAGACACCTTCTATAAATAAAATACAGCATGCTGTTCATTTTGTTGCGGCTCAAAAAAATGTCTGATCATCCGCAACCTTGAATCACCAGGAGATTACACCATGTAATTTACTTGAATTTACTTAAAAATTTCCAACCAAAAAATGGTTTATTCGCTTACAAAGCTCAAAAAGGAAGAATTTTGATTACGATTTCTTTGTCGATATATGATAAAGACTTCGATTTCACGTGTATTTATATTTAGTAAACGATTAGACGTGTACAGTGGCTCCAAAAAGTATTCGTACACTATGTCACAAATAAATTCGTTTAACCCTGGAATTCTGAGTTTAATAGAAGTATTTGATAAAACTTTGTGGGTATGTAGATCGTAATAGTATACGTATTAATCTCTTCTTTTCATCTAAATACCATTTTAAACGGGTGAAACCAGCATTGAAGTTTCTGAGTTTTCTCTCATTTTTTAAAGATACCTTTGTAATGGTCCTTGATGAAGCAATACCTTTCAAATAGAAAATGTTTTATTTTTAATATCCTATCGCCCTGCCATAAAAAAAGAACACAGAAAAGCTTGTATTCAAAGCGTGACAAATCGCTGAAACTTTGAGATTCGTTATCAGGTTCCTTAAAAGATATTTTGCTGCCAAAAAAAATTGCTTCATGCAGGATACATCATGCTCTATATACACATAAAGTTTCGTTGAAATCAGAATTTCAGAAGTAGATGAATTTCCTTATAATATAGTGTTCGAATACTTTTTGGAACCACTGTATGTACTATTAACCCTAGAACTCCTAAGCCTCGATCTGTTACGCAAACTCCTAAGGGGGGGCTCCTCGAACCCATACTTCTTTTTATACATTTATCCTGAAAAAAGTTGTTTTTTAGAAAATTTTTTACAATGTCAGAATATGCTATATTTTATAAACAAGACAACATATGGTTTTGCGATCAATTTGTATTGATTTATGTATATTTATAAAATTAAATACTATTATAAAGCAGTATAGTAACGTGCAGCTAGTTTGAACTTGATTCTTTTGATTCTCCTGATAAACATGAATGGCAGAGTATAGTATTAAATGAATGTTTTCTGCAAACATGGTTTTTGCATTTGTCACAACTTTGCATTGATTTTAAACTATTATATTTTATGCGTCTGCTTTTAGCCTCCAGTACACACTCATAACATCGTCCCGTTTTTGTTTTTAGTTCGTAGCGTCTTTTCAGTTAAAGTTCCCAATTAGTTACATAGTTTCATTCTTCGTTCTGTAATTTTTATTCTTTGGAGAAAAGGAGAGCGTAAGGATACACTTCGCGTGATCGCCAGCGCACCGTGGCGTACCGTCATCGCGGCGCGTAGTCAGTTATATTTCTCTTATGCTTACTAATTTTTTACAAATAGCAACGGGAACCTCTTAATATCAAACTTAAATGTGTATACAACAATAAATAATTTTAACAGAAGTTTTTATGAAAGGGAAATGATTCTAATTTAAGGTTTTTCAATTTGTGGGTCCGAGGAACCCCCCCCCCCCTTAGGAGTTCTAGGGTTAACACTAGATTTACGGACGTTTCTTGTATATTTATTTGCAATACACATATATTAAGAAATAGATATACATTACATAAAACTTTAAATTGCAGAGCTGAGAGGGAAATAGATAAGAGTATAGTTGTATCACTCTGTCAATAAAAGTGAACAAAAATTGCCAAAAATAATAGTAATTGCCTTTGCAAATCTTGCTCATGAAATCTGAAATCCGTTAAATTGACGGGTCCCGTAAACCTAGTGTTAATATGTAGAATAATGTTTCCAAATTTTCAACTACAGTCTAAAGTAGAACATCGATTAGTCGAATTAATTGAGGAACGTGTCTATTTGGATAAGCGGTTTTTCAGATGAAATAAGACAAGGAAGTGACATACTTGTTTATCTCATATCAATATAAAGAAAAACGGAATTATTTTAACACGTTCTCTGCCACACCATTTTTTGAAGAATTTCCGTTCAGACCGTCTGGGACGTATACAATCCACACTTTTATGATTAAATAATGTTTTTGACCTACGTACGACTTACAATTTTTCAATAGTACAAAACCCTAATTCAAACTTTAAAAAAATTCTTTTTTTTTACAATAATACGCCTCAAATTTATTTTACAATGTATACGCCCTACATAGCACGGAACATGTTAATAATTATTGTTAATCAAAACACTTATAACACCAAAAACACTAGTTAGCAACTAACCGCCTTTGCAAGCACTTCTACGCTTCTCGCAACTTATCGTACGCTCAGACTCGTCTCTGAGGGAATTCTCGTTGTTAATCAATAGTAAATATAGTTTATTCGCCGTTAATAATAGTGTTTTAATTCCACAACCCATTAAAAATTCTAGATACGAATTACTTCATTGCCAACATCACACACCCTTATATCCGAAACTTGACAACCTTATATGGACATTTCTACAATTGGCTATGCATGTCACTTACCTCAACAGGTTAACATTTGAACTACTAAGGAGGTCAAAATGACCCAGTTTGCAATTTTTCATAAAAACGTAGTAAACTTACTGTGATGTCTACACTTTTGAAAATTTACTATAATTTTTACTATGATTGTTGAAATTTATTTCCCTAAACCTACTGTAGCGCGTACATAGTTAAAAATTCACTAAAATTCTTACTGTGATTGTTAAAGTTTATTTCCCTAAACTTACTGTGGTGCCTACACATTTGAAAATTTACTGTAATTTTTACTGTGATTGTTAAAATTTATTTCCCTAAACTTACTGTAGTGCCTACACATTTGAAAATTTACTGTAATTTTTACTGTGATTGTTAAAATTTATTTCTCTAAACTTACCGTGGTGCCTACACGTTTGAAAATTTACTAAAATTCTTACTGTGATTGTTAAAGTTTATTTCCCTAAACTTACTGTGGTGCCTACACATTTGAAAATTTACTGTAATTTTTACTGTGATTGTTAAAGTTTATTTCCCTAAACTTACTGTGGTGCCTACACATTTGAAAATTTACTGTAATTTTTACTGTGATTGTTCAAATTTGTTTCCCTAAATTTACTGTGGTGCCTACACATTTGAAAATTTACTATAATTTTTACTATGATTGTTAAAATTTATTTCCCTAAACTTACTGTGATGCCTACACGTTTGAAAATTTATTATGATTTTTACTGCGATTGTTCAAATTTGTTTCCCTAAACTTACTATAGTGTCTAGACATTTGAGAATTTACTGTAATTTTTACTGTGATTATTATAATTTGTTTCCCTTATATTAGGTATTTCCTTCATACAGCTTTCAATTTAATGTCTTTGTCTCCAATAGGTATACTCTAATCGTCGTTAGTTTTAGCGTTAACAGAATTATTCATGCACTAATCTGATAAAAGGCACGGGTATTCTTTCTTCCTAGTGTTTCTTCTTTCTTTTTCTTTGTTCGTTCAGTTTCCTCGTAGAAGGTTGGTCGCTCCAACTCACCTGTAACGCTCGTGATACAGGGAAGCACGCATGGTTGAGCTGCTTAAGTGGTCTTCCTCGTGCTCGAGTCTAGTCTTTGGTTGTTTTCGACCCACCTACTGTCCTCTCGAGCCTCTCCTCCCAACCTGCTTCTTCTTCAACGTATTTTCTCACGGCCACGTTACATAGTACGCGCGTACGTACACGTAAAATACGTCATCTGTCAACGGCCACCCTCTTTTCGGGAATGGGAGGCCTGATTACCTACGATATAACAGAAGGATGCCTGAAACTCAGAACTGTCGGTGTAGGATTCCATGCAAAACGCCTTTCCTTCTTTTACCATCAATTTTTCATGAAATCTCATATAACCTGTTGAATTGTTCAAAATGTTTTTATCGATTTCTTGTGTTATGGACAAAATATGTAAAAGGTCTGGATAGGTTTCGAAACAATTGTACAGAAAGCAGAATATCAAATTATCTGAAATATTACATAAAGAAATAATTAAAAGCTTTGATGAAAAATACAGGTAGGGTTCGATTAATGCGAATTCATTTTAATGTGAATTGTAAAATGGCACCAGGTTGCGTTTAACCATTTGCACTCGAAAGGGGACTCTCTGTCTTCAAAAATTTCCAAGTATAGGACACTAAATTTAGAGAAATCAGAATTTACTTATCTTAACACTCGTTTAATTCAGATAAAGACTGCTGAAATTTTTAAATATGACTATTTGCATCCGGAAATCTGCAAAATTGCTATCGTTTGATTATCAGCAGTCACCTCTCGAGCATAAAGGGTTAATATGAACGAAAATTAGATTAGTGCGAGAAAAATGCCATAATATCGAAGAGTACAGTCTACACTGCTAAAATATTTCGAAAAGACAATAAAGTCATCGTAATTTAATAAATATTCAAAAATGTATATCTAGGCGTTTTTATTGTATATTTTCATTGAACTGTAATCAATCATTGTACCTTTAAGTATTCGAATAATGCGAAATCAAGTAATGCGATCAATTCGTGGGATTTATTATTCGCATTAATCAAGACCTACCTGTAGATCATTTCCATTTTTTCTTTTTTACATGGATCATGGCGCATTAACATGGTTAGATGTATATTGGTAACAATAAAATCATGTATAGCATTATACATTCTTTTATTGCAATATTACAATCTTTTAGCTTCGTTTTGCTACCAAGACTTGATTAACCTTAGTTAATGGTTTTGTTCATTGTTCTCAATTGTTAGAGTCCTTTAAGTTTACCAAATCGCTCACAGCTATTCGTCATCGTACTCTTATGTCAGAGGAATCTCATACTACGCTATACGGTATTAATAATTGTCTTAACACTATTCCAAAGAATATAAACATTTATTGTAAATCCATTGACTTCTTTTCCACTCATGCTAGCTTCAAATCTCAATTGTTGCGTTGTTTAAACCTTTATGATTAAACTATATTTTTTTTATATACTCTAAAGGGTTTTTCTCGTAAATAAATAAATAAATAAATGAACGAAAATACGTTTATTACACATCAGGGTTTATATAGGGTCTATTGTAAAGGTACAGTGACTACAAAAAGCATTTTCACATGTCCATGGTCTCTACAGTTCCATATTTTAATTATGCCACACAAATTTTTCCTGAACACATAAAAGATTCATTAGCTGGCAGGAAATTTAATACAATGAAATCCATTTTATTTAACGTGTTCATATTTTTCGATAAAATATTTTTTTACAGGTATTCACATTTCGTTTGTGTACACTAATTTTAAACATAAAAGTACTGTTAAACATTTAGAAATTTTTTAAATCTTTTAAAGTCTTTAAAATCTAATTAAAATTTAAAAATATAAATATAATTATTAAAAATCTAATTAGAAAGATTTTAAATTTAATTTCGATAGATTTAATTTCAGTACGTAAGTTTTAATATATGCAAATGAAGTAGTGTGTAAATATTTGTATAACTACTGTATATTTAGTTACATACAAAGTTCATCACACGAAATAACGTTTTATCCTTATTCATGAAAGATGCGCTACCAAAATGAAGCTGTATTCCTTTTTTCTGCGAAACCGCATGTAATCTTCATAAATCGTCTCCCATATAAAAGTAATAAGGTAAATAGGTGCAAAATTGTTTCATCTTCGTGTAACGGTCGCTTCGAAGACCGTTCCTTTACGTTTTTCATCTACTGTTAGCGCGGTCACCACTGACGTTTGAAACATGTATTCCAATTATTCTTTTTATATCCATTCACAGCAACAAACTTGAATCGGTATATTTTTATATACAGGGTGTCCCAGGTTTTAATGTTCAAACTTTGTCAGTGTATTCCATGGCACAAAGTAAGAAAAAACTATTATGTAAACATAAGTCATATAGAGCTTTATTAAGAAGTTACAACAAAAATTCAGAATAGGAATAGTAATCAACTTGTTGTTACTGCGAGCATTGGCTTTGATAGATCAACAGTATTGTGATTTTAGTGTGTCTGAGGTCATCAAACATTGAAACAAATTTTCGGTAATATTAGCTTGTGAGGATCGCAACGAAGGCTGGCGTGTGAATAGATTCAAGTGGACACGTTTAAGCACTAAGAAATAAGTAATTATTTACTTTATGTGCCTCAACTCCGATTTTAATGATTCTGGAATATGTTATAGAACAGAGTATTCTGAACAACTTTTTCTTATACATATAACCGTCGATCGACCTTAGTTTCCGAGATATTTGCAAAATTCCTTCCGTGCTGCTACACTGAATTTTTGTTGTAACTTCTTAATAAAGCTCTATATGACCTATATTTACATAACATTTTTTTCTTATTTTGTGCCATAGAATACACTAACAAAGTTTGAACATTAAAACCTGGGACACCCTGTATACATGTACAACAAATTTTTTTGAAAGAACTTTTTTTTATTTTGGAAACATATTTATTTTACGCTTATTTGAAAATTTAAATACATTTAATTTGATTATATTTAATTTAACTGTATTGTACTTGAACTGAAGAACTTTCGAAAAATTCAACTTTGAAAGGACAAATTTAACTTTAAACAATTGTATCTTCCATCGTATCAAATATTTCTGTTGTTTTCATTTTAAAACATACGGAAGATAAGAATTTTTCCATATGTTTGAGTTATGCTTTAATTTTAGTTCTTACTAAAACTAAAATTTCTATATTCCAACTTGTAATTACTTACAAATATGTAAACAGCATGTATTTTTGTCCTTGAAAATATATTTTCTTCAATTATTCTTATTATTCTAAGAATTTTAAAAGCGCTAACAAAATCAGATGTTAACAAGAAACGAAAATCTAAATCTTTGTTGTAAACTTAAACTCAATTTTTATTGCTTAATAACCAAAATATAATAATATAATAATAAACTTAGAAAGGTCCTAATACTACATATTTTATATATGTATCCAAATTATCCAAATATTTTTAACTATCCGGATTATCCTCTATTACCACTCCGAATATTCGAATATCTGAGTATCTGAATGCTCGAAACATCCTAATATACAGTCATCGATTAGTATAAAAGAATGTAATTGTAAGTATAAAAGAATTCGATGCCTTTACATTATTCCGCTGTATTCTGAAATAATTAATGGAATCACAAGTAACAATCGAAAGTATCGCAATTCTGAAAAATTAATGTTTCACATTTTATAAATCATACATAGATGTACAATAGCAGACAAAAGTTCAAGACGAAACAACAATGTAGAACACAGTTTTATGGTCTGAAAATATTATCTGTACATTCATTTTTATTATTATTATGGTGGAACACTATTTATTGATTAGCATAGAATACAAATTTTGTTTATCGTGCTATTTCTAGTAAATTAATTAATTTATTTTTGTTGGGTCTTTGTCTTAAACTTTTGTCTGCTACTGTAAGTTGCGTAACGCTTTGTTAAAAAATTATAAATAAAAATACGTAAGTTAAAGGGAACGGTGATAGACGCGGTTATTGTGTTACCACCGTTGAATAAAGTAACATTATTAACTCTGTTGCGACAGAAGTTTAAGACGATAAAAACAATGTACAATAGAACACACTTTTATGGTCTGCGAATTATTGTCTGTACATTCAGTTTTATTGTTATTGTTGGAAATAAAATACATTACGTAAAGAAAGTACCCGGAATTTATAAATAAAACAAAAACTACTTATTTATTCATCCAAATTTATTTTGTCGCCTCCAAAATAGGTCCCATCTGAAGCAATACACATACTTCAACGCTTCTCCCAGTCTTCAAAACATTTTTCAAACGCTGAAGAAGGTATAGCCTTCAGTTCCTCCTGCGATCTCTGTTTTATCTCTTCGATCGACTCAAAACGCCTTCCCCGAAGAGGTAATTTGAGTTTGGGAAATAGGAAGAAGTCAAAGGGGGCCATATCTGGTGAATACGGTGCTTGATCGATAACATTTGTTGAATTTTTAGCCAAAAATTCGCGTACCAAGAGCAAAGCAAAATCCAAGAATTATTTTTACACACATCTGATCGTTTCCGGCGAATATTTTCACGCAAGCACCTCATCACACTCAAATAATATTCTTTATTCCCAATTTGTCCATCCGGAAGGAATTCCGAATGAACAACACCACGATAATCGAAGAAAACTGTGAGCATAGCCTTAATTTTTGAGCGACTTTGACGCGGTTTTTTAGGTTTCGTTTCATTTCTGAAGCGATATTCCGAAGATTGTCGATTTGTTTGCATGTCGTACTCATAAACCCATGTTTCATCCCCAGTTATGATATGTTTCATGAAGGTAGAGTCACTAAAAGCTCGTGAAATCATGTCTTCAGCAATCATTTTTCGATGCGCCTTTTGCAAAAGATTGAGCTCTTTCGGAACAAGTCGTGCAGTCATGCCCAAAACTTCAGACAAAATGTTATGCACGGACATGTGAGACATTTGCACTTCACGAGCCACCTCTCCAATACTCAGGCGACGATTCTCAATCACCATTTGCTTGACTTCTTCAATATTTTCGTCAGTAGAAACCGTTGATGGCCGAACGCGGCAAATCCTGAACATCTTCTCGACCCTCCTTAAATGCCTTATACCATTCGTAAGTTTGGGTTTTTAAGAGAGATGATCCACGATAAGCTTTTTGCAACATTTTTAACGCTTCGGCACAAGAAATTTCGTTAAGAACGCAAAATTTAAGACAAATTCTTTGCTCGATAGTTTTCTCCATTGTAAAAATCGCAGAACGCTCTCGAGATCGACTGACATAAACAATTGCTGTGAACACACTGATGGATATATTGCGATCAAACTCAGCGAAACAACTGAGTACAGTGGTGCCAACTCACATGAAAAAATCTGTTTCAATACATGCATCGTGGGACTTGTAAATGAGAAATTCCGGATACCTTTTTTACGCAATGTACATTCTAACGAATAAACAAAAATTAACTTCATCGAAGAAATATTTATGCGAGGTCGAGCTAAGCGCTGAAGAGGCTCTAGGAACGGATCAAGTGTTTTACTATTACTATAGGAAATGTTCTATAAAATGTAGAACAGAAGATGGAATTCAGGTGTGAAAAATAAAAGTGAAGCGATTAAAACTTAATAACAATATATTTAAAACAATTTAACAAAAACAACTTAAACGACTTTACAACTTAGCAACTTTAACACTCTTTCTACGTTCACAACCAAACCTTTCTGTCTTCACCGTCCAATACTTTCTGCTACGTTAGTCAAAAGCTTTCTGCCCCGCGCTCGCATTTTCCCCGTCATATATTCTTCCAAACACTCGTTTCCTTTAATTCTAATTGTCAACCTTTCTCACTCTACGCATTCGGTCACGACCACCCAGAATTTCTCAGTCACACTGTTTTCCGAAGTTCTCATCTTTCTCGCCTTAGAAACATTCGAGCCCAAACATTCTGCGTTCGCACGACAATCGCCCAACTCAAGTACTCTTCAGACTTTCCCAAACTCGCATCCGCTCGATCGCATTCCTACATTACCATGTTGTGTATAAGAATTAGAGGACCCTAACGAACTGTGTTCTTTAGCCTCTTCTATTCTTTCGAGTTTTGCCTCTCACTACGTAAAGATTGGGTTCAAAAAAATATACCTACCGTTAGAAATAATGTTTAGTAAAAGCTTAAAAAGAAAAGTTATCTTTATTTCTTCCTTTTTAACCCATAATCTCCAATAGTTATTATATTGGAATACTATTTATTGATTAGCACAGAATGTAAATTTTGTTTACCATGCTATACATTATAAATTAGTTAGTTTAATTTCTTTGACTCTTTGATCTTAAACTTTTGTCCGCTCCTGTATATAGTTCGTGCTGCGCATATTGGTGTTGCAATACCGTTTCAAGATTTCTTCAGTCGAGCTGTAATTAAAGAGTTTTACCGCGTTAAGATACATTTTTCATAAAGTTTTAGTTTTTTTTCTTCGATGCATGTGCATTTCTTAAATACCCTCGGTTTACCGTGGCACGAATGCGATAATTTATTAAAGCATGCAGCGTTAAGAAGTAAAACCATAACCTACATTATGATTGATGGATTTAGGGTAATTAGGTACAGTTACCTGCCTTAAATTAAAACGGCTACCTATTAGAAATACTTCTATTACATTAACACGACATTCGTGTATTTAACGTTGCAACGTTAATTTGTAAAAAAAAATACCTATTTTATTTAAAATAATGTTAGTGAAATTTAGGCTTTAACCCTTTGCGGACGGGCGAGCATCGCTGTGGACGACAGGTATTGGAACGCGCAGTAAAAAATATATTCACGTCGCGCGTTTGCATTATAAAAACTAAAGCTTTATTCAAATAAGTTTTTCATAAAATTTAACAAAATAAAAAGTCTCTAATTTCACTTCTTTTCACTTTTTTTTTAATTGACTTCTTAGGCTAGTATACCCATGCGCATCTTATCGTTTACAACGACAGACGTAAGCCAGCCGCAGCGCGAGAGTTGGGCGAATATATCCGACACTCGTCCGCAACGGTAAAAAGGCTTGGGCGGATATATCCGACACTCATCAGCAAAGAGTTAAACTGAGATATGGCATCTGTACATTGAAATTCGAGTTCTGTACCATTCTGCATACTTGAATTTTCTACAAATGCATAAAAATTCACTGTCTAGCGATCACTATAACTGTCTTCTTGCAAAAATTTCATAATACAACACTCTGCATCATATAGACATGATATTCTTATTATGTTTGTTAACACTTCACCGATTGGAAACCTATTAATGTTCAGCTAACTGCACTGTGCCACATTTAACCAAACATGTTAGGATTTGTTTAAAAATGGGCAGTGAAAAAAGAAGAAAAGAAAAGAAAGAAATATACTTTTAATGTAGGTATAACTTTAACAGTATAATTATAGTCTTTTACGTCTCGATACGATCGCTGCTTTCTGTATACTGAATACTCGTATGATATGACCATGGTGAGTCATGTTTGCTAATAATTGTAGCAGATGTCGTTAATGATCGTATTAACGAAACACTATGCATTGCGTATTAAGAATTTATTGAAAATTGCAGTTTGGAAAAGCAGAAAATGCATTTGACGGACTGTGAACAACACTAGTGTTGTATTCCTGATAAAAAGAAATAAATATAACACAAAATTTTACGAAGTTTATTTTAAAGTTTATTCTTCAACGAGGTTGTTGGGGGACCGCCGTATACTGAACTCTCTGAGCGGCGTGATCTGAATTCTGGTTCCTTTTAAATGTGCGGAAAAATGGAATGGTAGGGATGAGATAGGATGAGGAAAATTTGGAGTCCAAGAGGTACGGATGAGTTAGGGACCAAAGGACATGGATGAATCACTAGGAAGTGAGAGTTCAACCTGCACATTATTTGGAAGAGGATGATTATTGGACCGCTGACTGTTGCGATAGGATAGTTGATAGGAAAGAAAATGATAGGAATCCAATACTAGTTCAAGACTAACTGATAACAAAAGTAAATAGAATCAATGGCAGTACCCTTGTTGCGGAAAAAATGAGAAATCTCCCCATTCGATTGACTAACAAGGGAAGTTTGCGAACCCGGAAATTCAAAAAAATATGAAACTTAGTGTACAGATAGAGTAAATCATCCATAATACATACCTATTTTTTGTTCGTGCCCAATATCATTTTCAAAGGGTGATTTCACTCCCTAAAGAAAATGTAAAATTATCTTTGTCCTGGAATATCTCGAGAACGATGAGAGATATTGAAAAAGAGTTTAAACAAAAGTTGAATGCTATTTTTGTGTTTACAAGAATGTATAAAAAGATTTTTCGAAATTTAAGGTCTGATGGAGGGGGTAACTCAAAAAATATCGATTTTTCGATAAATCTTTTTATACAGTCTTGTAAACACAAAAATAGTATTCAACTTTTGTTTAAACTCTTTTTCAATATTTCTCACCGTTCTCGAAATATTCCAGGACAAAGATAATTTTACATTTTCTTTAAGGGGTGAAATCACCCCTTGAAAATGACATTGGGCACGAACAAAAAATAGGTATGTATTATGGACGATTTACTCTACCTGTACACCAAGTTTCATATTTTTTTGTATTTCCGGGTTCGCAAACTTCCCTTGTAAGTGTTGATTAAAAGTGTTAATGCATACCCCTCTTTACGTAATCTTTACATCATTACATCGCCATTTAGTTCGATACACTTCGTATATAATAAATCTGTGGTACATTTAGAATAAGAGAATAATATTTTTAAAAGTACATTTTACAATAACGAAGTTCAAATAAATGGTGAACAAAATAATGCATATATTTTATACGATCATATTAACATTTATTAACGTTGTATAATTGATAAGGAACATACGTGGAGTTTTGCATATTTACGATATACTGATTAAAATTGAAATTAGCAAGAAATACAATTAAAATTAAAATTACTTTAATTTAAATTTTCAGCTGCTATATCTCAATGAAACGTTGATTATTATTCACTTATGGTACTTGGTTATTCTTAAAGATATTTTACAATGAATTGTTAGAGATAATACACAAAAACATATACAGTGGCTCCAAAAAGTATTCGTACACTGTGTCACAAATAAATTCATTTAACCCTGAAATTCTAAGTCTGATAGAAGTATTTGATAAAACTTTGTGGGTATGTAGATCGTAATAGTATACGTATGAATTAATCTCTTCTTTTCATCTAAACGTCATTTTAAAGGGGTGAAACCAGCGTTGAAGTTTCTGAGTTTTCTCTCATTTTTTAAAGATAACTTTATAATGGTACTTGATGAAGCAAAACCTTTCAAATAGAAAATGTTTAATTTTTAATACTCTATCGCCCTGTCATAAAAAAGGAACACAGAAAAGCTTATATTCAAAGCGTAAAAAATCGCTGAAACTTTGAGATTCGTTATCAGCCCCCTTAAAAGATATTTTGCCGCCAAAAAAATTACTCCACGCAGGACACACCATGCTCTGTACACGCATAAAGTTTCATTGAAATCAGAATTTCAGAAATAGATGAATTTCCTTATAATACAGTGTACGAATACTTTTTGGAGCCACTGTACATATAATTTAATTCAAAATCATTAAAAATTATAAACTACTATTTTATGTTAAAATCTTATGCGTATTTATGTATATATGCATATACGCATAATAATATATGGCGTTATAAAACTTATAAAACCAAATTATGATATACAAACTCTTCCTGTTTCAAGAAATCGAAAGTTGTTTTTCTACCTTCTCGATTTCTCGTAAGTCCTATTCAGGATGTAACTTCCGGTGTCCGTCATTTAAATCTGGGATTGGCCATGGATACAACTACTTACAAACAACTTACACGTTCATTAATTTACATATCGACGAAAAACACTACTACCAACACGTATTTCGATATCTTGTCGAAATTTGCAGTGTACTTTTATAAACATCTAAATAACATTATTAACATTTAAATAAATTATTAATATTAATTATTGAATATTTAAGTATTTTACATATTTTACCGTAGATGAATGTATAAAGCCTCTAATTTATGTTTTTATGCCCAGAATACTATAGATATTATAATTTACAAGAATGTAATTTCTTTAATATGATCCATAAGTACTCGATACGGTTAAGATCACATGATCACATGGGTGATTACAAGATGATTACAAAATACAAAAAAATAACATGATCATTTCTATAGACTTTGAAAGTACAATTGCTCACAATAACTTACATATAGTTGTCAAATTTCAAGTATTTAAAAAAAATAAGGATTTTTAAGGAGGTTAATTTATTTATTTGTTAAAATTACGAAAAATATAAAAAAGCAGCAATAATATTTACAATATTTAAAAATTTATTGTCACAATAACTATAAAACTCTGACAACAAATGTTAGCGATTCTCACACACCTATGGTAACAATCGATATATTTTCATAAAATTGTGTTTTTAGTTTATTTATATTCAGTTTTAAATAAATATCATCATTTTTTTAATCGTTTTAATTTTAATTACTTAATAAAATAATATTTGTAAAATATCCAAAATATCTGCAATTCTTTTAAATATTGAAAGCTTTCGCGATCGAGAGTATACGAACAAATATGTTGATCGCTGTACTCTTTGATGTCACATTCAATACAAGATATTTTTCCCAAAGAAATATCAACGAAAGCGTTTATGGGGAAGCCATTAACGAGCAATTCTTTCTCGAGCACGCTTCACAGAAAGATTCTTCTTAAGCTCGGTACACACGTGTGAAATTTGTCCAGGCAGTTACGCATCCAAAATTAGTTTTCTGTTCTATTAACATTTAAAAATAATCATGTATTTTATTTCGTGCTTAATTTTACAGTTTAATCAAGTTTATTTATACCTTGTAACTATTATTTTAGATTAAATATAATTTGTTTTGTGTTTGTACACAGACGAATAAAAATATCGTCATCTCTAATGTCTCCTATATTCTCTCTAACGAGACGAGACTTCTTGTATCAGTTTATCATTCTCATAGTCCCCTCTCATACAATTTATCAAAATATATTTGAAAAATGTTCCTAAAAAAATAGTTTCCTATCATTATTATTATATATGTAAAATTAAGAAAATATGTTGACTTTGAGAAAAATGCCACTACAGAACATTACATCAAACGTCTCAATTTCGCATGCTTTGTCAATGATTGGAATTTCAAAAGATCCTTATAAGACGGTATTTTAAACATATGAAACTTTAATAAAATGCGAAAAAGGAAATTTCGATATTTTAAAACCATCTGAATGGTGTACCCTTCTAATATTTTTTATTTGAATCGGATCGTGTTGGATACTGAACACGTTTGAATGGATAATAAAAATTGACCCTAACTGGAGAAGATTCATAATGTGAAAAATCAATCTTGAAATATGCAATTACGTAAGAGAATTCGAAATGATCTTAAGGAAAAAGGCAGAGGATAGACCAGATAACAGAGTGGAGGTAGAAGGCGAGTGACACCAAAGAATAGGACTATACTTATATGTATACATATACAGGGTGTTCGGACAGCCCTGGGCTTAAATTGAAAGAGTAACTCCCTGAGACATTCTAAGACGAAAATCAAGAGTAACGATTTTGCGTTTGATGCTTTGTTTACGAGTTATAACTAGTTAAAGATATCGTTTAATCCGGACCGTTCGACTCTTGAGAGCGGGTAACCGAGGCAACTCGGTCGGTAACGTCGCTGAGTCCACAGTGATGCTCAAGCGTCGAACGGTCCGGATTAAACGATATCTTTAACTAGTTATAACTCGTAAACAAAGTCTCAAACGCAAAATCGTTACTCTTGATTTTCGTCTTAGAATGTCTCAGGGAGTTACTCTTTCAATTTAAGCCCAGGGCTGTCCGAACACCCTGTATATAAGGTAATTAATATCGTTGAGAATTTTCAATAAGAGAATAAATTACAATGTGTTGCTCTGTAAAAAGAGATTAATTTTATTTTCTTAATCGTTACATTATTTACAATATATACATTTACCTGTAAAAAGAGAAACGACAATTAAAGTCTATTCTCTATTTTGTTATCCTACAACGTTTATAAGTCTCTGTCTCCTTTGTGTTATAAATTATAATTATATTTCCGTAACCTAATCTTATTCAGCACGTATGTCATCTAACTATAGCTCCCTCTATATCTATATCTATATCGATATCTATAAGTGAAGACAGCGTACTTCTCTTACATATATATTACCGTAATATTACCATTTTATTCATTAAAGCTGAAAAATTCTACATGCGTCACCTTGAAATTAAAGATAGTCCATATGTGATATGTATACAGGGTGTTCGGACGAAGCGTCACTTTTAGTACAAATATCGGGCAATTAAAGGCATTGTAAGACAAACACGAAGATCGGCAAAGGGAAAGTACCAGTATATATATATAATATTAATTTATATTACGCAGTTGACAGAATAACTAACCAAATTTGTTTCTCTGTAAAATAAAAGGTTATATTTCAACTGATGTTATTATTTACAATATATACACATACAAAATTCGCCAATTACCTGTAAAATAAAAGAAACGACAATTAAAGTCAATTATTCGTTTCTTTTTTAAAACTCTTAACTGATAACTTATAACTGAATTATAATGATTTATTCTTAATAACTTTTATTATCATGTATTCTTTCCTCTGTTTTATTTATTATTCTCGATTACTCGACGAGGCCGCTATCGGGTGACATAAACTCTTGAAGAGAGTATATTCTCTTTACATATATATTAAACTAAAATAATCCAACTCTATCGTTCAAATTTTTGACACCTGAACAACTCCTGAATGCAACATTATCAACCTCATCAAGAGCAAACCTTTTCGCCATACAATGCAATTACAATAAAGTCGGGAAGTCTTTCGGGAGCAACACACTGCTCTCGCAGCTAAATCGACGTACAAAACATTATATTTTTGCGACCCTAGCTAAGGGTGTACCTGCCTAAGCCATGCGTACTCGGTAGAAGGGAAGCGCTGACCAGCCCGCCCTTCCTACAATATTTTTAAACCACCATGATTGGTTAGAACTAGCCATAACTTTTTATACAAATACCGGGCAATTTCTGGCAAATAAGCATAAGCACAAGGAGTGTAGCATTAAACTGTAACAACTCAACTTAACTGTCTTTCCAATTTTTATACCTAAACAACTCCTGATTGCAACATTATCAACCTCATCAATAGCAAACCTTTTCGCCGTACAATGCAATTACAATAAAGTCGGGAAGTGTTTCGGGAGCAATATGTTGAGGAAAACGGCAATGGTAAAAATGTGTAATTATATTTATTTTATGATACTTCTCTTATGCGATTCACACGTATGATCCCCGTTCTGTCAATAACAAAAGATGCACGCTTACGATCCTCATTCATCTTTTTTCATTCTCTACTCCATTCACTCATCTATTTTCATCCTTCCTTTTTTCCATATATTCCTTCTGATTCTAATTCCTTAACACGTTCCGTGCCGCGTGTAAACTTGATCGTCGAACCACGTGTACCACCAGTGGTACACGCAATCATATTTATTTAATGCGATGAAAACATATATTTTATTACAAATATAATTCTGTAAACTATATTTCTACCTAAAAAATGAAGCACTATACAAGATGCATAAACACATAAGTTTATTTAATTGTTATATATACAATAATTAATAATTACATTTAATGGTGCTGTGGTGACATGGAACTCCTGCGGGTGTTCTATGGGGCTGCATCAAACGCTTTACGACGGGGTCTGAATGTCGGCCCGTCCTTCAGCCCAAATTGCCAGCAGACCTTCATTACCACGGGCGTTTGATTGCAGCCTCATTAGAATCCAAAAAACACTCGCAGAGTCCTTTCTATGTCTTCACATTTTCCCCCTCTCAGTACGTCCAGGGAATATATTGGGTTGGAGGGAAAGTTCTGTCGTATTTTAAATAGACAGGTAATTCTTCTTGTAATTAAAAAAAACATCTGGCTAGTGAGTCAATGAGAATTTTTTTTGTTTTTTTACCTGCTGTATAATATAAAAGGAGTAGTCCTTTTTTACCGTTCAACATTGACTTGTGATATTTAAAGTGAAGAACATGTCAGTAGATAAAGTGCATTTACGACACTGCATTTTGTATGAATTCCAAAAAGGAAGCAACGCATCGGTTGCATGTCAAAATTTATGTGCGGTATTTGGAAAAGATATTGTAAATGTTCGTAGTTGTCAAAGATGGTTTAGCAAATTTCGTTCCGGGGATCTGAGCCTCCAAGAAAGTGATCGATCTGGACGACCATCCAAGATCGATAATGATGTTTTGCGATCCATGTTGGGAAATAATCCACATTTAACAAGTCGAGAAATTGCAGAAGAGTTTGGCATTCATCATACAACTGTTGGAGATCACATTAAATCTCTTGGGTTTGTGTCAAAGCAAAGTGTTTGGGTTCCACATGAATTAACGGAAACGGAAAATACGACAGAACTTTCCCTCCAACCTAATAAATACAGAACTTTCCTGGGCGCGACAATAGTCATACCGTCAATCTATCATAGTTAATCTATCATTCAGTCATTCAATCATAACGTGTAATAATTCACAATAAAGACTCCTACAGTGCGTTTAGTCAAAATATCAAATGGCCTGAACAAAGTCAGACAAAACAGTCAAAAATTCAGACAGAGTCAGACAAAAATGGCTTGGCACGGAACGTGTTAACCGTTCATTCTAGAATCTCTTTCATATTCAAATACACAAACAAACATACACACGTCAATAAACTTGCAATCACTCTCACACAACACACCGCTCTCGCAGCTAAATCAACGTACAAAACAAATCTATAAGAAACTCCTTTTCGCATATCCATCGCGTCGAAATACTCCCGTGTGTATCGGGCTTAAGACGTCGCAGACGCGGAGGAACGCGGTATTGGAAGCTGATGAGGGTCTCGATAACACTCGACGTTAGGGTGGATTCACACTGTGTACGCGCGTCGTCGCGAAAGGTCAAACAGTTTCGAGAAATATATTTTTACGTGACAATCGCTCATCGCTGATCAACGATTCCTGTTGCGTACATGTTGATGCTTGTTACAATGTCCACGGCGACACGACAATAAAGCTACGTGTAATGTGAAACGACCTTTATTTGCTCCTAAAGAAACGTCAAATGCCATTTCAATGCTACGCGTTCGTTCTTTCCCACGTGAAACGAACACGTTGCCACTGTGTACAGATAGGAGAACGTAGGTAATAATCGAAAATCAAGAATACACAGGAATCGAGATAGGTGGAATGTTTTTCTGTGTACAGATGATTGGAATTTAAAGTTTGACGTTTTTATAAAACTGCTTTTTTATTTAACACTATTCCTACCGACACTTCACGTATACCTATTCCTATCGCGACATTCCTACGTAAGAGAGACTACAAATTTTTCTCAAAAGATAAACAATGAAAAAAGAAGTGAATATTGAAAAATGTATTATAGGTTTATTTGAGGAAAAGTCTAAAATTTAAAAGCGGTTCGATTACGTTGTATATGTGAAATTCTAATCGAAATTTTAAAAACGGTCATTTGACCGGTCGTGGTAGGAATAGTGTTAACATCTTACTGCTTTTGAGATTCAATTGTGTTCATAAAGTTACTTTAGTGTAATAATATTGAAGTTCGTTATCCAGTTTTTAAATAAATATGTGAACTAAAATATAAAAAATAAAATAGTTTCATGTAATATAGATAAATAAAGTAGAATTCATACAGAATGAACATTGTTATTAGTTTGCAAATTTGTAACATTTATTATACCTTCTATAATTTTTATTATAAGGATTATTACGTATTATAATTGAAATATATTATTTTAGATATTTTATTAAATTATCATGCCATACAATGGCCAGAAATTTATCAGGTAATATCATACTTTTTCGAATACAAATACCTACCTAATTTCAGCATATTCGATTCTTAACACTTGACCAACCGAATGGGGAGATCTCCCATTTTTTCCTCAACAAAGCACTGCCACTGATTCTATTTACTTTTGTTATTAATTAGTCATGTTCTAGTATTGAATTTATTAAAAATTCTACTTTGGAAAAGCAGAAAATGCATTTGATGAACTATGAACGATACTAGTCCAAGACTAACTAATAACGAAAGTAAATTGATTCTATTTTAGTACATCGTACATATAAAGTACGTTGATTCTATGGCAACGCTTCGTTCAGGAAAAAATGGGAGATCTCCTCATTCGGTTGGCTATGTGTTAATACTTAATTAGCTTAATCCATCTTCCCACGTAATAAGATTATCCTTAATAAGGTTATTATTATTAGATACATATTGTACTTTTACATTTATATTCTTTTTTACTTTGCACTAAATTTTATATATATACCAAATTTTAATATGCACTAAATATTAATTTTATTTTTATTAATAAATTTTACTTCCCCCATATTATAGTTATGATTCAGGTTTGAAAAAGAATAATGTAAAGAAATGTATTTAAACATTTTTTAAACATTACTGCAAAAGCTTTTTAATACTTTTTCGATTATTACTAAAAGAAGAAGGATATTTATTAATAGCAATTGTGATCTGTGACTCGGTGTCTGTATCAGGAAACGTTAACGCAAGTAATCGAAAAGTTTTTAAAAAAACTGTGTTTCATGGCTCCCTTCATAGTAATATGGAGTAAGTGCTTGAAGATCCAGTTTCAACAGAGGTAGAAGTACAAAAAGAAAAGAAAACTAACGTAACTAGTTTTAGTAGGCGATACCGCTTCATTTGATAATCGATTTTTAACGAATAAAGTTCGTCTTGCTAGTAAGAAGACAAGTTTGCTCCAAGCATTAAAGATACCGCTGGTATATGTAACCGACAAATAATTTATTATTTTTAGCACACAATAATGATTTGTTTTGCATTAGTAATAATTATAAGTTTAAAATAGTAGGAGTGCATCTTAATTTCTTATTTTATGCAAATATATCAATATTAATAAATATGGGTTACTCATGAGTGCTTGGTATAAATTATTAAATTCTAACAACCAATTTTATGTTTGATTTTGACAGCAATTATTTTTAGCACACAATAATGATTTGTTTTGCATTAGTAATAATTATAAGTTTAAAATAGTAGGAGTGCATCTTAATTTCTTATTTTATGCAAATATATCAATATTAATAAATATGGGTTACTCATGAGTGCTTGGTATAAATTATTAAATTCTAACAACCAATTTTATGTTTGATTTTGACAGCAATTATTTTTAGCACACAATAATGATTTGTTTTGCATTAGTAATAATTATAAGTTTAAAATAGTAGGAGTGCATCTTAATTTCTTATTTTATGCAAATATATCAATATTAATAAATATGGGTTACTCATGAGTGCTTGGTATAAATTATTAAATTCTAACAACCAATTTTATGTTTGATTTTGACTACAATGGAACGCAGATTATCCGAATTAATTGAGAGACAGATCCTCCTTGGATAAACGGCTTTTAAATAATCGGTTTAAAAGAATCAATTCTCGATTATGTCATAAAACGAACAGAAATTAAATAATTTTCCAATATGAATGTTTTTTCACGCGAAAGAATAAACATACTCAATAAGAGAAACACAGTATAAAGGTAAATTAAACGCTTTTAGATATGATTGGAATACATATATGCAAGATTAATTTAACCCTCTAGTGCCGAACGACGATATATCGTTGCGTATGCCATGCGCGCCTAACTATTTGCATCGCGAGAGAGCTCTATCTCAAAATAAATTTATAAAACGTTATAAATGTTTCAAATTTTTCTTTTATTCCGTAATATGCTTCTTGTTGAATTTTGTAAATATTATTGTTACTTCCATTTTTATGAGCTTTTTCCCAAACCTTAACAAATTCGTTGAATTTGCTCGGTACTATATTTAAAATGGCACTTTAAAAATGTCGAGTGTTAATTCAACATAGGAATTACTGTGATAAAAACTGACGTCGAGTCACACTCGATAAAGGAGTTCAAAGGGTTAACACATTGTATGCCGGTGGCATCTGAGGCATTTAAAACTGTAGGTGAAGAAAATATTTAAAATTTTATACATTATTGTAAAACACTAAAATTGGTTTGCATATTCATTATATACAATTTAACGATAACGAAAAATAGAAACAAACAAATCGCCAAACAAAAGAATGTTGTATTATCGCAAACCCGGCGCTAAAGCAACAGACTTCCAAACCCGCGTTTTCGCGGGGCCGGCATACAATGTGTTAAGAACTGTTTCGATGCCACCAAACTTTCTACCGGTAGTGTACTTTACGCGCGTACAGTGTACACACGTCGCGGAGAACAAGTTCGATGCGAGCGTCGGAAAAACACGAAGACGTGGAAACAGGCTCCCTTACTGCAACGGCTCCGTGATTTTCAATCGTTATTCAGACTTCAAAGAAGTAATTGGGACGATTTTACGCATGACAAATGTCACGTTGCACGTGATTGTGCCCGACGTAAACGTAATTCCATTATTGGGTACGGGATACATTCGCGTGCACGCAAGAACTGCTCGAGCATGATGTTTGATCCACTTTAAAAGTCTCTCAGCGTGGAGAATAACGTGGTAATAAAACATAAGATATGTTAATGGGATCGCGGGGCGGTTTATAAGGGACATTAAAATCGAGCTAGTATAATCCAGTCAGATATATATACACTCGATTCCTGATGTTTTATCACGATAGGCGCCTGTGATTCCCTTCCAGCTGTTCAAATCAGGTATATCTAGGCTCATCAATATGGATGCCTTTTAGCGCACATAAATTCATAACGAAAACATAATTTGAATGATAGTTCTACTTGTAAATGTTCGTTATGCACTCGGTTTTATTGGTAATCGGATAGTGTATTACTTATTTATTAGCGTATTACAGAAGCTTCGTTCGTTATGTTATTCGAGTAAATTAGTTTTCTAGTTTCCAACGTACTTTTCAATCCAAATCCCTGTTCACCATAGTGGTTTGCTGAAAATCAATCTATAGGTATATAATCGCGGCATCTAGGATGGTCCTGTGATATTAGGACTATCGTGTTATATTCTTTTCATAGATTGTATGTAATCAGGTCGTGTTCTAATTTCTTTTGTTATTAGATCGAGTCATAAATAACTTCCGATGCAGCTAAGTAGAATCTATTGTTCGTATCTACCCGCTATGAGTTATCATGACAAGAAGTTTTTGTTTTCACTATATAGACGAGGCTTTAGTTAGTCTTTTATGAACTGTTTTGTGTGATACACGTTACGTTAAACTGTTTTTTTAATCTCTGAAATGGAGAGTTAAAAAGTACATATTCGTCATGTAATGCATTGGGAATTTAAACAAGGCAATAGTGCTAAGGCGACAGCTGAAAAAATATGCAGTGTATATGGTGAAGACTAATAACTGATCGGGCAGTTAGAAATTGGTTTACAAAATTCCGTTCTGGAGATACGACCTTAAAGACGAACCGGGGACGGAACGTCCTTCCGACTTTGACGACAACCTTATGAAAGCAATATTGGAGCAAAATCCACGTCAATCAATAAGAGGTATAGCAGAAAGGTTGAATGGATCACAATCAACTGTTAACCATCACCTGGAGAAATTAGGGAAAATCAACAAGTTAGGAGTATGGGTAGCTCACAATCTCAGTGAACAGAATAAAGAAGATCGCATGTCAATCGCCACAAGTCTGCTCTCACGGGTAAAAATTAAGCCTTTTTTAAACAGGATTGTAACAGGCGATGAAAAATGGGTTACCTATGAGGATATAGTCCACAAAAGACAGTGGCTTGATAAGGATCAACCACCCCTATCAGATCTGAAAGCAAATATCCATGGCAAAAGATTTTATTGTGTGTATGGTGGGATTGTCAAGGAATAATTCACCACGAGTTGTTGAAGTCAAATTTAACGATTACTGCAGATAGATACGTTCAGCAGTTGCAAATAGTGCAAGAGAAACTGCATGAAAAGCGTCCTGCACTCGTCAATCGCAAAAACGTCATTCTTTTACACGACAGTGCGCGACCACATACAGCAAGGGTGACTCAAGAAAAAATTCTTCAGTTTGGATGGTCTGTTTTACCACATCCACCTTACTCCCCGGATCTTACCCCAACAGACTACCACATTTTCTGTTCTTTATAAAACTTTTTGAATGGAAAAACCTTCAATTCTGAAGAGCAGATCAAGTAGGCTGTCAAAAATTTCTTCCAGTCCAAACCAATCACATTTTTCAAGGAAGGAATTGATAAACTGCCAGGAAGATGGATACATAATAAATTAATACAATTTTGTTACTTAATGACAGCAAAATAAATGTCTGATAAAAGAACGGAAGTTACTTATGACTCGACCTAATACTATTGTCTTTGATTACTGTGTCTTGTGTTACTCTTATCTGGTTCGTCACCAAGTTTATGTATTAATACTAGAACTACCGACGATTACAGGGTACTTATTTACATGGAACAGATCAAATTGAAAATTGCATGAAAAAATATCGAATACACAGAAAACAAATTTTTATTTATACCTTCTGCAGAAAATCATAGTAAATTTTGGAAGCTTAATAAATTGAATTTATAAGGTTGCTGTGGATAATCATCAATCCGTTATTTTGATTGCTCTGGTAGTTCTAGTGTTAAATATATAGGAAATTTCTACTTTTATTTATTTAGTAGAGAGACGATAGGGCTCAAGTGTGAGTAAAATAAAGTGAAGTGCTTAGAATATAATATATGTATTTAAAATAGTTTAATAATAGCAACTTAAACGACTTTTCAACTTAGCAACTTCGACGTTCTTACTTCCATTACAGTCAAACTTTTTCTGTTTCGTGGAAGTTTCAACTGTTTCCACTGTTTCAACCTTCTTACTTCCTTCAGAATCACACCCTTTCTGTCACGCGCTCGCATTTTTCCTGTCATATATTCTTCCAAACACTCGTTTCCTTTCTTTCCAATTCTAAACCTTTCTCACTCGATGCATTCGGTCACGTTCACCCAAAATTGCTCAGTCGCCACGTTTTCTCAAGTGCTCATCTTTCGCGCTTTAGAAACACTTGAGTCCAAACATTATTCGTTCACATAGCTATCCCTCAACTCAAGCACTCTTCACATTTGTCTAATCTCGCATTCACTCGATCGCATTTCTACACAATTATATTTGAAAGAAAGGGAACGAGTGTTGGGAAAAATATATGGGGAAAATGTGAACGCGTAGCAGAAAGTGTTTGACTAACGTGGAAGAAAGGTTTTGACTGTGAACGTAGAAAGAATGTGATTCTGAACGTTGAAGTTGCTAAGTTGTAAAGGCGTTTAAGTTTTTACTGTTAAATTGTTTTAAATATAGATTTATTAATATTCTAATCACTTCACTTGTATTTGTCCACACCTGAGTCCCATCTTTCGCTCTACTAAAGTCGTTAAAACAGAATTTTCCTATAATTGTGTATCATATTATTGGAATTACCATTGTTCTTTTAGCTTTATATTCTATCGTAGTTGCACTTACTTAACACTCTTGTAACATCTTGATAAAAATAGAAATTATTTTAAATTGTATTGTTTTCCTACGATAAATTTCTAAGATGACCCAATAATAAAATAATGATCCGTCGAATCGTCTTCTTTACATTCCATCATTAACAAAGTCAGTCCGATTTTTTTTTTATTTTATGTTGTTAGGAGAAAAATCCAGAGGAAATCAGTCTTTTTCTTTTTAAAAATTCAGGACACCTTATAACTTTCAGTCATGACAGTAAAATGACAAACATTTACCAACAGTAGGATCATTTTTGTATAATGAAATGGAGTATGTATTTAATAAAAAACAAAATAAGTACTATAGGAAAATGTGAAAATTCTGTGTTTGAGCAATTTTCAACGACGTTAGGTATTAGTAATAAACAAGTTTGTATCCAACCAAATGCTTAACTTTTATAAAAAATTATTACTTTTGCTTTATAACTAACATTTATGAAGTTATAATTTTTAAGTAACAGTTTATGAAAAATAAGCAATCTTTTTAGTTTTGTTATCCGTATGCCGTATTTTGGTATACTACAACACGTTGTTGTTGATCAATGTATGTTTTTGCTACATACAAACGATAGAAGTCAAAGTTGTACCATTGTACGAATATTTTTCACACCCACTGTAACTGGTTAACTCTTTGCACTCGAGAGGTTACTGTTAGCCCTCTAACAATATTAAGTTCAAAGATTTTCAAGTGCATAATGTTTATTATGATTTCTCACATTAAACATCATTTAGTTCACTTCAGTCGTATACTAAAATGTACATATACGACTATTTTGTTGAGAGTGGTAATGGCTTCCACCGAGCGAACAAACGAGAGAGAGGGAGAGAAATAAAACAAAAGATGCATGCGAACATGTAACAAATTAACTTCTATGAGAAAATATGTAACCTCAACACATAGGTTCCCAAACTTTTTTGACCTACCGTCCCCTTTCCAAAACAAAAAAAATTACTTAGCGCCCCTTGGAGATTAAAAATAGCAATTAAACAGAAAGATATATGTATTAATGATTCTACCTTCTTCGTAAAATATAGTAAAGAAAGGTGTAAATTAGAAACATTGAACTTTGAAATGATGAAACTATTTATTGAACTCAGAATAGAAAGGTAATACAAAAAGAATTAAAACATTCGAAATCATCTTAATGAGAGGGATGAACCTGATGTGCTGCTACCAATTTAGTAATCGATTTAGTAAGAATTTTTAAATATTAGGTAATTATTTAGAAAAGGGGGGTCTCATCGATTTCGACGATTTTTGATTATGTTGTAGAAATCAATATTTTGAACATATAAGGCTCGGCCTTAGTTTCTGAGATTATTGCAAAAAGCTATTGCTACTACTACAATGAATATTTCCTATAGCTATGTGACTGTGGTAGCGGGTGTGGAAGCGTCGAGTCGCCGGTTGTTTATAGTTTCTATGCATACATCGAGGCGACCGGCAATGGACGCGTATAACGGGTGTGTTTAAAAATTCGATTCGCGAGGCGGCCGTAATAAGTGACCCTAACCCAAACTTTACTTAAACCTAACTATTCTACCTAGTAAATAATTTACTGAAATATGTTCGGGTTAGGTCTTGTTATTCCAGCTGCCTCTAGGCGGCCGGCCACGCATTCATCTTCTGTTTCAATTTTCTTTATTGACATTATCCGAAGTTGGAAGGATTCAGCCATTATTTCGAAAAATTTAATTACTCGATCATTAAAATTACATTGTCGACGGAAGAAGAATTCAGCTAAATAGCCTACATAATGTATTTGGCGAGTTCCATACTTCGGAATTATACACATTATACATTATTCGTCGTTATTTATTAGAAACAAGAGATAAGAGACGATCGTGAGCTGACGCATACAGAGTCACAGACGCGTACATATAGATAGAATTCATTACAGTAGCAACAATTGTTTTGAGGAAAAATCTCGGAAACTAAGGCAGAGCGGCGGTTTTATGAATAGGAAAAAGTTGTTCAAAATGTTGATTTCTACAATATATTTAAAAATCATCGAAATCGATGAGACCCTCCCCCCTTTTCTAAATAATTATCAAATATTATTTTTTATTATTAATTATGTTTATGATATAATAATCGTAAAATATATTAAAAATACATAAAATGCACCTGTGGCCATCACCTCCCCCCTGGATCACTGCAGCGCCCACCAGACGATGGTGGCGCCCACTTTGGGAATCACTGCTCTAACGTATTTAACATATTCCCTGCCACGTGGGGCGCATACACCCCACGCTAAAATTTCCTCCTACGCCGGAAAAAGAATCTTTAAAAAGAGGCATATTTTTAACAATATTTTGTCAAATAAAATAAAAATGATCGCTTTTCTGGTTTCAATTTATAAAGAAATATGCCTTTCTTTTAAATTTATGGTTATAAATTACTGAAATATTGCATATTATACCACAAAAAACGTGTTTGTCTTAACCATAAAAAAAAACGTGGAGGCGTATAATCCCTACGCTGGCCTGAACGGTAAGTCTTTAAAAAAATGTCCTGCAAGGAACGTGTTAACCTACGGGTCTCACTAATAAACTAACTAAAGTCTGAAAATTTGTGAAACCATCGTTTGGCGACTAGCAGTCGCTTCTCAAGCGCAAAGGGACAAACCACGACCCGTAGAAAAAACGGTCCCACGGAAAAGAGGCGGGCGAAGTTTGTCGCGCGTAGAACCGCCGCCAGCAGAAATCTAATAAACGAAAGTGTAGGAACGAAGCGAAGGAGTGTCGCGACGATCGCCAACAACTATCGAAGATCGAGAGATCGAGCGGCCCGGTGGCAATACCAACGAGCAGCTTGATATTCGTCCGACGCGCGCCACGGAGCCCCGTCTGCGTATGAGCATGGAATAAATTATGCGTTTCTCCTCTCTCGTTCTCCCTCTCGTGCACGACCTGTCGCCTGTCCCTCTTCCACCAGCGATCCTCCTCTCCTTCCCTCCCGCGGGTTCGTTCTCTCCCACCGGCGCTGCGTCTATAATGATTTCTCATTCGTGGCGGTGGGACGATACCGGAAGTGAAGTCAGACCAGCGGAACCAGACGTTCACTCAATGGAAAGTCTGAGCTCTTTCGACGCGTCTAAGAATGGCGTTAGCGTGGATCGGAGTTCCGCTGGCATGGAAAATCCGTTTCTTTCCCCGGCCACGCAGCATTCCCGCTCGCGACTCGCGCGTGCACGGAAGAAACCCGAAGAACCGGAGAAACTACGATCGCTCCGCTCAGCGATCGCTTCTTACGCTCGCGTGTCGACTCCGTGTGCTCGATCGCTAGCTGGTCGCCGCTGGAACGCGAGAAAAAGTTTGCCCAAGATCCGCGGGAAATAGAAAACCAGCGACGAACGTTGCCTCGATCGTGTTCTGTCGTGATCGCTGCGTGTCTTCGCGACGTGTGTCGTTTTGAAGATCGTCGATGGACTTCTGTTCGAGGGGAACGTGAAAAGGATGCGGATGGAGAACGACGCTTAGGCGCGGGAGGACGATCGAAGTTTTGCAGCCCGACGGGACGATAGATTGGACGCTTCTAGGGGGTAATGCATGGCCGGGGAAACAAGCTCCTGTTTAACTCGTTAGGACAATCTGTTTCGAGGAGTTTTAAGGAGGAAACAGGAAAACGGGACCCTAAGATCCTTGTCTGGAAGTGGATGGCTGCGATAATCTAGTGAAGAGCGGGGACAAAGGGCTACTGGAACTAAACGAGATAAAATCTTGCCGCGTTATCCCTCTTTCGTGGATCGGCGGTGTGTTCGTTACAAAGATTTCACGTCGAAATCTGCCAATGCGTTTTCGTTCCCAGATACAAGATCCGATCAAAGTGCCCGGTACTCTTTTCGGGAACTTTTACAAAAGTGCAACACACGAAGTGAAACCGTTCAAAGTGAGATCTCGTTCTACGATACGAGTTAGAGCCGAGTTGTATAACAGTTTTAACGACGAAACGAAGGGAGGATGAAGAAATTAGTCGTATTGTTGTGCGTCGCTTCGAAGCCTGCTCGCTCAGCGATATTTAGCAAGAGTGGAACCGCGATGAGAACTCTCGCGATTAGCGAAACATCCGTTCTACGGGGCGAAACCCGTCGGTTCACCTCGAATGACAAGTAAACGAGGCTTCGATTACGAGGAGGATGGAATTAAACGGCCGCAGGACGAGGTCCTGTTTCACCGGCTAGCCCCAAGCTAGGCGGCTCGTTTTCAGCATTTTCAACGAAACAAGACAGATCGTACTTTCACTTCGGTGTCACGAGTGTTTCTCGATTAAAACCGCTGTGTTATCGAGAAAAACGTTGTTGCTCCAAGTAACTATGCACCAGTGATAGCAGATTGCTCGTTTATTGAATCAGCGGGGTGTTCTGTGTAATAAAACAGGTGAACGAGAGGGTTTCGGTGGATTCGCGACAGCATCCCTCTCAGAAATGGTCAGCCAACACGCGATGGCCACCACGGTTCGCAAAGTTAAGCAGGAGAATCGTCTGAGGAGACAGAATCAGAATCAAGGTACATTAAATCGGGACGACATCACTTTTTCAATTACCAAATAGACTTACGTTATCCCCTCACATTCTGAGCAGCGGGCTTCTCGATGTTTCAGTGAGAGATAACATAATCCGGTTTACAATTCTATAGGAATTTTAATTTTATTTAGAGAGATGGTACGGTTCAGGTATAGGTAGAACAAAGTAAAGTTCTTAGAATGTATATATATCAAATAGTTTAATAGTAACGACTTTAACGGTCTAATGCCGTGTATATGGCGGCAAAAATTATGTTATTATTTTTATAGTATCGTAGTTTTGAGGGGCAAAAAAGTGAAAGTGTGGGTTGACTAGACGAAAGCCAGACCCATCAGAAAAAACCGTTGGCGACAAACAATACACCGATACCCATCGGTCAGTAAATCATTTAGCGAGCGCGGGGTGGAAAAATGGAAGGCCTATGAGGGTTTTCTCGAAGGAAGAAAAAATCAGTGTTGAATAGTCGAGAATCACACTTTTTCTGCCGCCCCCTCGTATTTTCCCCGTCATATATTCTTCCGAACACTCGTTTCCTTTCTTTCTAATTGTCAACCTTGCTCAGTCGATGCATTCGGTCACGTTCACCCAAAATTCCTCAGTCGCGACGTTTTCTCCAGGGTTCGTTTTTCACGCCTCAGAAACACTGTAGTCCAAACGTTCTACGTTCGCAAGGCTATTGCTCAATTCAACCACTGTTCACATTTTCCTAGAATCGTACCCATTCAATCGCATTCCTGCAATTCTATAACAGTTTATTCTAATTATGATACGTGTGCAGGTTGAACAATGAAAAACATCTCGGACGAAAAATATTCTTTCTGTAGATTAATACTCGTTCTTGAAGAATGAACATTGTTCTTAAATGTAAGGATGAGAATTCTATTTTGTTAGAAGTTATAGTAGTATGTCTATGTTATGAAATGTTCCATTATATTGTCTGAAGCACTTAATTGCTATTATAGTTGCAAAAGTACTCATACAGCTGGCAAATTTCAGATATCTAAAATGAAAAAACAACTTTGGACATTTAATGGACATTACTATGTTTGTTAGATAAAATAAACAGATTGGAAGGAAGTGATATGTTTTTTACAGTTGTTTGCAAAATAATATGTAGTTATATATGTAAGCTGCAAATAGAACATCACAAAAATCATAGTTATCATGTGTTAACATCGATAAAACTTTAGGATATGATAATTCTATTAACTATAATGACAAACACTGTGCACTTTAATATTCCTACGTATAATAAATAAACTAAATTTTAATAAATTAAATTAAATTATAATAAATAAACTAATAAATAAACAAATACATATAGGTAGATATAAACATAATTGTATAATAGATTTCATAACTTTGTGTTTTCGATTTATTTATATTTTCTGGTAAACAAAATTTATAAAACTATTATTTTAAAAGCTATTCAATTTTAACAGATAAATAAGTTAATGTCCATAAAATATCGAAGATCCCTGTTTCTGCTTAATATTTGAAATTCCGTTGTTGTGAACATACTTTTGTAACTGACTGTACGTAGAATAGAAAATTTACTTCCTACATATCTATAAGGATTGGAATAATACGCTGTGATTAATTTCTCTATTAGTCTCTTCATGATGTATTCCTCATTCATTATTCATTTCAAATAAAAAATATTAAGCAAGAGATAATAGATAATGAATACTTTCGATTGATTCGTTATCCGTTAATGATGACTAATCAGCTCATTCATTATTCCTGAGTAACGACTAAATCAAATTTGTACGATATCTGTTTATTCATTATTCTTGATAGCTTTTAGCCGACATTACAATGTATACATCATTCTGGAAGCTTATCGTATGGTAGTTCATGTTTGCTAATGATTTCGTTTCTATTTGACGTGTAACTGCTGCATATTTTGTTGTAAGTTAGAACTGTCTGATAAGTTAGCCATTATATTTGATTTACAGTGACTCCAAAAAGTATTCGTACACTGTATTACAAGAAAGTTCACCTAATCCTGAAATTCTGATTTCAATAAAATTTTATGTGTGTACGGAGCATAGTGTGTCCTGCATAGAGCAATTTTTTTTGCGGCAAAATATCTTTTAAGGGGACTGATAACGAACCTCAAAGTTTCAATGATTGCTCACGCTTTGAATACAAACTTTTTTGTGGTATTTATTTATGACAGGACAATAGAGTATTAAAAATTAGACATTTTCTATTTGAAAGATTTTGCTTCATCAAGTACCATTACAAAGTTATCTTTAAAAAATGAGAGAAAACTCAGAAACTTCAACGCTGGTTTCACCCCTTTAAAATGGCATTTAGATGAAAGTGGTCTTTTTTATGACAGGGCAATAGAGTATCAAAAATTAAACATTTTCTATTTGAAAGATTTTGCTTCATCAAGTACCATTACAAAGTTATCTTTAAAAAATGAGAGAAAACTCAGAAACTTCAACGCTGGTTTCACCCCTTTAAAATGGCATTTAGTTGAAAGTGGTCTTTTTCTATGACAGGGCAATAGAATATCAAAAATTAAACATTTTTTATTTGAAAGGTTTTGCTTCATCAAGTACCATTACAAAGTTATCATTAAAAAATGAGAGAAAACTCAGAAACTTTAACGCTTGTTTCACCCCTTTTAAATGGTAGTTAGATGAAAAGAAGAGATTAATTCATACGTATACTCTTACGATCTACATACCCACAAAGTTTTATCAAATACTTCTATCAGACTCTGAATTTCTGGGTTAAACGAATTTATTTGTGACACAGTGTACGAAGCCACTGTATTTTGGAGCCACTGTATATCTATTTAATGGTGGATTTTACATTGGAACATAATTAATAAGAATAAATTAAATCAATTTTAAGAATAAACAGAAAATGGGAGAATTATTTTCAAAGGTTCTGATTTTTGTAACGATTTCTATATTTTTTTTTTATTTCCAACATTCTGCTTATTGATATTTTTCAATCTCTTCAGTCAGACAGCTTAGTTGATCAAAGTTATTAATTATTAATTATTATTTACTGGAGAAACTTTTATCCAACTTGTTAATAAACAAATCTTTGACAAAGATTAAATTATGAAATTCTTAAACCTTTGCACTCGAAAGGTGACTGTCAGTCACCAAGTGATAAGTTTGCAAATTTCCGAACTCAAAGAGTTAAATAGTTAAATAAGTAAATTTTAGTATATTGTTTAACTAAACTAAATAAAATTCAGTACAGGTGAATCTTATTAAGTAGTTTATATTTGATAATCTTTGAAGTTAGCATTATTACATTGGATGACTATGAATCACCTCTCGAGCGCAAAGGGTTAATAGAAATCAGCGATTTAATCTTTGAAACGTCATTTAGAGTTTCACGTATATATAATATTAAGATTAATCAAATTGCCAGGGCACAGAAATAGAAATTTTAGCATGAAATTAAAATTCACGCTATTTTAGCAGCTCTCTATTATTCTGGGTATATTATCTTATGTTACATATTCAAAATAAAATGTAATATCAATGTGATTTTAATCAACGCAATAAACAAAACTAAACTAAAACAAATCAAACAATTTTAATTTTATTTATTTAAAAAAATAAACCTAGTATGGATAAAATAAAATATTTATTTAAAATAATCGAATATTTTGTTTCTAATTAAAATATTAAATATATCCATACTTACTTTAATTGATTATAAATTCGAAAATTAATATTATTTTATGCGGAATCAGAATTTGTATCGTTTAATGTGCCCAAACATTAAATTTACATTCATTTAACAAGATTATTGTATAATCACAACATGTCCTATAAATAAAATTGTTTCAGGATAGATAGATAATATATTACCTAGAATTTCATTTAAAATTCATTTGAAACCATAAAAAGTGTCACGAAGGTCCAATAGAGTGTATAAAATATCATACTGAATCTTTTACGACGAAAAGAGGTAAGAAAGATGAATCCCTGACAACTGTGATATAACACGAACGTGAAAATATTAAAATTGACGTCCAAAAATTTCATTTATACTTTATCTCTTTTACGAGCAAGTTTTAATATTAAATTGATTTTAAGAAAATAATTACACGATACTAATTCTGTAATAATCAAAATGTAACAAAATAAAGATACTGTTTGAAATTTTAATGATGTACAGATGTATATATAATTAAAGTATAAATATTTATTAATATATAAATAAATATATTAATTTTATATATGTATAAATTATTTCTAATTATATCTATAATTATATCTATATATTTATATTATATAATTATTATATACAGTATAAATATTGATTAATATATAAATTTAAGTTTTGTATGTATTTATAAATAATTAATAATTTATTATATTCATTTAAGATTTATAAATATATATACCTATAAATAATTATGGCATTTAACACTTTTCTCCAGATGATGACAGAAAAAATATGTATTATAGAAAAATACTTAAAAAACATACCATACTTCTCTCGATTTTCTTTGCAAATGTAATTGTACAATCTTTTATAATGGTTGCATCTATTCTAATAATGTTCAAACAATATGAAAACAGAAAATTTTTCAGTTGATTAGACTTAACCATAAAATCAACTATAATTTCCATTTCGATTATCTATATTTAACAGCTAATAATTCAACTTTTAACTAGATTTTACATTTTTATTCATTTCACAGACCATTAAAGAATAAATGGAAATTAAACTGATTGTGAGTGAAATTAAATGTAATAATTACGTATTGTAATATCAATGTAATATCAAGAACAATGTCGTGTTATAAAATGAAATTCTGTGGTATCAATGGTGTCTAATTAAACAATGTTCTTTCTGCATTGTGATTTCTGCTGTAACAAAGTGCACGGGAAGCATGATCAAATTTAAATGAATAAATGAGAAATTAATTCAGTTACGGTAATGCCAATTAACTTTCTAGGCGAGAAGACACCTAAACAAGAATAATTTTCTATGGCGGATACGTCGAACTTTACTCGAACTAAATGTAGCTTTACGCGCTGCTGAATATCTACTTAATTATTACTTATTATATATAATTAGCTGTTGCCCGCGGCTTTGCCCACGCGGAAGTATTTTGATTTCAATTTTAACTATTTTCAAGAGATGTCCAATTTCGCAAGCTCTTAACTTTAATTTTAACTAGAAAATTAAATATTTACTAATTTTTATAGTGCTTGCTTCAATATCGGTGGATTTTCAAACAGACTTTCATCCCTTATTTTACCCACTTGGGGGTAAAATAATTGTCGATTTTCCAAAAACATCGAAACACGTATTTCTTTATTTCTAAACAAAAAGCTAAATACCGTTTTTCGTAGTGCTTGTTTCAAAATCGGCTGATTTTCAAACAAACTTTCAACCCTTATTTTACCCTAAGGGGGTAAAATAGTTGTCGATTTTCCAAAAACATCGAAACACGTATTTCTTTATTTCGAAACAAAAAGCTAAATACCATATTTCGTAGTGCTTGTTTCAAAATCGACGGATTTTCAAACAAAATATCGTCCCTTATTTTACCTGCTTGAGGGTTAATTTTCCAAAAACATTGAAACACATAATTCTTTTTTTCTAAACAAGAAGCTAAATACCATATTTCGTAGTGCTTGTTTCAAAATCGACGGATTTTCAAACAAAATATCGTCCCTTATTTTACCTGCTTGAGGGTTAATTTTCCAAAAACATTGAAACACATAATTCTTTTTTTCTAAACAAGAAGCTAAATACCATATTTCGTAGTGCTTGTTTCAAAATCGACGGATTTTCAAACAAAATATCGTCCCTTATTTTACCTGCTTGAGGGTTAATTTTCCAAAAACATTGAAACACATAATTCTTTTTTTCTAACCAAGAAGCTAAATACCAGTTTTCATAGTGCTTTCTTCAAAATCGGCTAATTTTCAAACAGACTTTCAACCCCTATTTGACTATAGAACTACCGACAACTATAGTGTACCTATTTGCATGGAAGAGACCAAATTGAAAATTACATGAAAAGATATTCAATGCATGGAAAACAAATCTTTATTTATACCTTATGCAGAAAATCGTAGTAAATTTTGGAAATTTACCACAGTGAATTTATAAGGCTGCTATGAATAATCACCAACTGGTCATTTTGACTGCTCTGGTATTTCTAGTGTTAATATTTTATTTTAACACTTTACCGACCGCTAGTGGTTCTATATAAGCACTCCGACCGGCTTATTTTGACGTGGATGCATCGTTAATGATTTTATTATTAAACGATATTTTCTTCAGGTAATTAATAGTTTAATATTTCTTTATGGTATACATATGATATAGCTCAAAAACGTGTTACCTTCGTGTAAAGAAATGTTATAAAATTTATAAACGAAGCATGCAAATAGCCGATTAATAGGCTCCTGGTCGGTAAAGTGTTAATTATTTTAACTATTTTACTATTTAATTTAACGTTAGGAGTAGAATATCAAAAAATCCTTCCTTAGTGAGTGCCTACGTCATAAAAAAAACCCGTTGTCCAAATTTCATGTTTTTAGCTTCAGTAGTTTAAGCTTTGCGATGATTAATCAATCAGTCAGTCAGAACATATCTTTTTATATGTATATATAATTAATTCACCTCTCTTAACAATTTTCAGATTCCTTTTTAGAACAGAGTAATCTTTGTTATAGTTATAAAATAAAGTGAATTAATTAAATTAATTATCAAATTATGCTTGTATGGCATCGATAAAGATTTCTGATATTTCAGTTATTCACATAAAACTAATATTCCTGTTGGCGTTGTACTTATTTTGCTTAGTTATTAAAGTTAACTATTAACCATAATGATTGCCATTAGGTAATAACTATATTAACCAGGATGAAACAGTATATCAACAGTAAATACTATCTTTAAAGATTAAATGTACTCTAGAAAAGGAATTCAAATTTAAATAATATAAAATTAAGTCAACAACCTAGTTCACAATCTTGTGTTATTATTATACATAAGTGATAATAACAAACCATAAATCTTGAAATAATGAAAATGTGAAACGATTCAAGATCATATAAGTAATCATATTTAGCTATATTACAAAACATTAAGCTATTCATCAAATCGTTTTCTAAGTTTCGTGATAACACAACGATTTGCACTAAGAATTTCTGCTATGTCAATTTTTTTCTGGCCTTCCTTAAACATTTCAACCACTCTTAGTTTCTCAATTTCTGTTAAATTTTGCCTTCTTGTCATATTTAACGCAAAGTATATTATAAACTAGACTCAGCAATGTCAGAACGAAAACTAAACATCTCGGAATATGTTTGTTTTCATCGTGGGCTCAACTCATTACTAGAAGCTTGTACGTTTCTTGACTTTTGTCACACAGGTCTATGTTGTTTGCTTGAGTCAATATTAATCCTTTGCACTACGAATTATTTTTCAATTTTATGCGAATAACTCCCTAGTATTTAAATGCTTTATCTGAAATTTACTTCAAAGAACAATTCCTTGAGTGGTACTTATTTTTTGTATTAATTAAATTAAACATAGCTCTCAAACTTTGTTGTAAGTTGTGGTGGAATCATAGAATTTGTCGTTATCATAGAATGTGGAATGTGAGAAAGAATGTTTGTATGAGTGTGAAGTATGTCTGATAAACGTATGAATAAACATTAAAGTTCGTGTTGTGGAATGAGTGCAACGAAGTATCAGTGGCTCCAAAAAATATTCGTACACTATATCACAAATAAATTCGTTTAACCCTGAAATTCTGAGTCTGATAGAAGTATTTGATAAAACTTTGTGGGTATGTAGATTGTAATAGTATACGTATGAATCAATCTCTTCTTTTCATCTAAATGCCATTTTAAAGGGGTGAAACCAGCGGTGAAATTTTTGAGTTTTCTCTCATTTTTTAATGATAACTTTGTAATAGTACTTGATGAGGCAAAACCTTTCAAATAGAAAATGTTTAATTTTTGATACTCTATTGCCCTGTCATAGAAAGAGACCACTTTCAACTAAATGCCATTTTAAAGGGAGGAAACCAGCGGTGAAGTTTTTGAGTTTTCTCTCATTTTTTAATGATAACTATAATAGTACTTGATGAAGCAAAACCTTTCAAATAGAAAATGTTTAATTTTTGATACTCTATTGCCCTGTCATAGAAAAAAACCACTTTCAACTAAATGCCATTTTAAAGGGAGGAAACCAGCGTTGAAGTTTTTCAGTTTTCTCTCATTTTTTAAAGATAACTTTGTAATGGTACTTAATAAAGCAAAATCTTTCAAATAGAAAATGTCTAATTTTTAACACTCTATTGCCCTGTCATAAAAAAAATACCACAGAGAAGCTTGTACTCAAAGCGTGAAAAATCGCTGAAACTTTGAGATTCGTTATCAGCCCCTTTAAAAGATATTTTGCTGCCAAAAAAATTGCTCCACGCAGGACGCACCATGCTCTGTACACATATAAAGTTTCATTGAAATCAGAATTTCAGAAGTAAATGAATTTCCTTATAATACAGTGTACGAATACTTTTTGGAGCCACTGTATGACTGTATGTGATTTGTATGTACATGGGATTGATAAAATGAACGGCGATAAAAAGGAAGAGTCTGTGGTGATAACAGCATTCCTGGAAACGTGTTATAAATAAAACATTGAGAGAGAGAGAATAAGAGAGAGTGTGATCAAAACTGTATTTTACCATGTTTAATATTTTTATTATATTTTATTGTGTTCTTTGTTATTAATAACTATATATAAATAAATAGTTCTTGCATATTTACTCACATAAGTTATACTTGTTTAATTTCGTCGACTCTTTAGTCTTAAACTTTTGTCCATTACTGTATTTAAAATGGCGCTTTAAAAGTATCCAGTGTGACTCGACATAGGAGTTACTATAAAAAAACTGGTATCAAGTCACACTCGACAAAGGAGTGCAAAGAGTTAATTGTAATCTTTGCACAACAATATTCGAAAGAAAAACCCATTGCATATCGATGCATGAAACGTTATCTCTTTATGCTATTTTCAGTATTATAAAATAAAGAATATATAATAATTCTCAGACAACTGCTTTGTTCTTCAACTTTCGTCAATAACTGTGTATGAAAGGATGTACCTATCTCGTCAAATTCTGATTTGCTCGAAGAACCTCTTGTAAACAAAATCTCGTCTCCATTAGTTCGAACAATCAACGCGTTGCCGTATTGTTAAATGCATCGATTGTTCCGAAAGCATTCGCGCGTGCATTGAAATCTCTATGTGTTCCAGATGAGGAGGGTCTTTACAAGCCCGTGCCACCACCGAAACCGGTGCCGAACAATCAGAAGAACCAGAACGGCCAGCAGGAGAGCAGGGTGCAGACGGTAGCCGAGCAATCGTCGCGGACGACTTCCGGCGCGGAGAGGAGCGCCGCCACGTTAGACGACAGCCAGCCTCGAAGTTCCGGGCAGAACCCTGCACCGGAATACAGAATGCCACCGCTCTACGGGGAGGAGCAGAGCTCGAGTCAGACTCAGCAGGCGGCTAACTTGCAGACTCACAGCAGCAAGTTTCCGGTGAGTTTATTTGAAATCATTCCTCTACAGAATTCTGTAAAGTATTATTACACTTATAAATTTTTTCAATCCCTTGGCATACTAATAAAATGGAATTTGATGCTTTAGAGAAATACTATTTAATTTGAATCAGCTGAGAACAGTTATGTCGCAGCTTGGAAACAGAACATTTTGTTTTGAAATTCTCTTTGAAAGAAGAGAGGGGGAAGCATCCAGCGAGTTTATCTGAAATCATTCTTCTACAGAATTCTGTAAAATGTAATTAATTTTATTAATTCCTTGGTATACAAATAAAATAGAATTTGATGCGGTCGAAAAATACTATTTAATTTGTCTCAACTGAGAACAGTTATGTACAAACTTGGAAACAGAAAATTTTATTTTGAAATTCTTTTTGAAAGAAGAGAGGGGGAAGCATCCAGCGAGTTTATTTGAAATCATTCCTCTACAGAATTCTGTAAAGTATTATTACACTTATAAATTTTTTCAATCCCTTGGCATACTAATAAAATGGAATTTGATGCTTTAGAGAAATACTATTTAATTTGAATCAGCTGAGAACAGTTATGTCGCAGCTTGGAAACAGAACATTTTGTTTTGAAATTCTCTTTGAAAGAAGAGAGGGGGAAGCATCCAGCGAGTTTATCTGAAATCATTCTTCTACAGAATTCTGTAAAATGTAATTAATTTTATTAATTCCTTGGTATACAAATAAAATAGAATTTGATGCGGTCGAAAAATACTATTTAATTTGTCTCAACTGAGAACAGTTATGTACAAACTTGGAAACAGAAAATTTTATTTTGAAATTCTTTTTGAAAGAAGAGAGGGGGAAGCATCCAGCGACTTTATTTGAAATCATTCTTCTACAGAATTCTGTAAAATGTAATTAATTTTATTAATTCCTTGGTATACAAATAAAATAGAATTTGATGCGTTCGAAAAATACTATTTAATTTGTCTCAACTGAGAACAGTTATGTACAAACTTGGAAACAGAAAATTTTATTTTGAAATTCTTTTTGAAAGGGGAGAGGGGGAGCATCTTAAATATTCTTTATCAAAACAGAATGAACGCACAAGTGAAGTAACTAAGTAATCTAATTATATACTGTACGGCGTTCGCTGAAAACAGTTCTTGACGAATCAGACTTGTCAAAGTCAACAGTGGCACATGAAATGAATGGCAATCCTAACTCGTCATTGCATGTCAAGGGATTAATTGAATATATATGTTCGCTCTTTCGCATTACAAAAGGCTCACGAAACAAAAGACTTTTACAAAAGGAAATATTAACCCTTATCACTACTAACAAGACAGTAAGATACTGCTACCGGAACTTTAGAATTTGATTATCATTCGGTTTAGTTCACTGCAAGACAGCTTCTATTATACGTCATACCATTGAAAATATCTGCCGTCATTTACGAGGAAAATATTCAATTTGATTTTATTTTCTCTAACGGTTCCTTCGTGAAATATAAATCTGAATGAAAACTGGGCAAAAATGGATGAAAGAATAGAAAGTAGCGATGATGAATTTTATATTGAAGAATTACAAAGTGATATTATTAACGATTCCAACGGTAGCATTAGTGAAGTTCACGGAAAAAAGGAAAACGGTACCCTTAAATTATTCAGATGAAGACACCAATTAGGATAGTTATTCGATGAAGTGGGAAAATACATCGTGAAGAAATACCACAAAGAATTTCTTTTTCAACTGACAATAGGAATGTTGGAACACAAATTAGAGCAAATATTGTGGAACCCTTTGAAATTCTTGATGTAAAAATATTTTTCCTTTAAAATATCGTTTGCGTGTTAGGCAAGGTATAAAATGGATAAAGTAACATTTGCAACTACAGAATTTTAATATCATTCGAAATTGAAGACAGTCGAAATAAAAGAATGCGAATTATAATATTTACCATAAGCAAACTATATGTTTATAGAAGCGTTTAATATCATGGGTATTTTATATATTACTGCTTAATAAAATATTCTGTGTAATATGAATTGTTAATCCTTTTAACTTGAAATATTTCACGGTACAGAAAACACGGTTGACTAAATGTATGAATAAATTTTATGTTACTGAAATTAATCATTATTAAACAACAGCTACTGATAATTACATTTTCACTTCCAAATTATTGGGAAACCATATTTTGACGCAAATTTAATGAAAATTAATTGGTTCAGGATTTAAAAGAAAGGAATTTAATTGTTTGAATAAAATATTGAAATACTTCAATATTTGAATTTATACCTAAATTTTTGTATTAATATTATGATAAGTGTTTTACTGAAATCTACAATAAATGTGTTCATGTTAATTATAGAACCTTAAAAAATCTAGGGATTAATTACACATGTATTTGCTATAATTAAAATATCCATTAAACTGATACAGATATTTTCAAACTTAATATTAAAATTAAAAGAAAAGGTGCAAAAATTTGCATATTCATAGATCTGTTATAATAGAATTGTTATAATGTAACAATGTAACCTGTTAACATTGAAGGCTTTACTTTGATAAATCGTTAGGAAGTAACATTAAAGTAGTAGTATTCATTACCATTAACCCTGATTCAGTACATTAGATATCCTATTTATTATTAGTAAAACTTATAATCACTGTTTATATATCAAACTGACTTTCCTTATTAGTATTTTCATAATTACGGAAACAACAATCTTTCCACATCAGTTAGTACTATATACGTATTGTATATTATCCAAATTTTAATAAAACAATTAAAGCATAGTAGGCAACAGTAGTAAATAAAAATCAATTTGTTACACTGCTATTCATTAACTAATTTTTATTGTACAATTAAATCGTGTTACAAATTGTATTATATAATTTTTAAATGTGTTATCAAAATATTTGTCAATGGGTATAAATTAAACATTTATAAGTTATATCGTATTTCAAAGTGTTAGGTGCATCATCAAATAAATAATTTCTGAAACACCACATTTCATCTGAAGCTGTAAAATAATTATTCAAAATCTATGTTTGAGGATAAAAGGATGAAATCAAAGTTTTGTAATTCTAGTTTTTCTGTAAAGTTATCGAATCAATATGGGGAAAGTAATTCGTATTTGTAATATTGTATTCTAAACTTTTAGTATCTGTTCATTACTCGTGCTCTAGAATAAAGAAACCAAACGCTTCATAAGCAAAAGAAATGCGTAATATCGTGGTAGCTTATTCAAAATTCTAATCTTTTCGGTCTACTTGTGCTTACAAAGCATATCGAAGCGTGTCGAAGTATGTAAGATACATAACTAGCACCAACCTTATTGCCTCTTTGAACTGCAAAAGAAAATTGTGCTTTAGGAATATAACAATGGTCTTAGAAAATACCGCTACTTTTAAACTAAGCATTTTTTTTGTTCTCCTACAATTATAATTAAAACCTTTCGAGGCTGTTTTCCTTTTAAACGTTACCTTGTACGGGTTACAGTATTCATTACAACACAGATATGTTCTCAGAATTCGATAATTAGAAAACATTTGGTAATTTTAAATACCTTAAAATTTAATGGGTAAAATGCATTTTTCTAGTACATTAAATGTAGCGCTATAAAAATTAAAAATAAAGATAGTTTTCTAAAAATAAGATTAATAATAAAGTTAATTATATTTTAATGTATTTTGTTTCATATAATTTCTGTCAAAATACTTTTATCGCTTACCAATATCTTCAACTGTATAACAAAACAAAGAAGCATACTATTTCTTGAAAAACTTATACATTAAAAATTTTTATTTACATATAATGACTTGTATCATAAAAATTTTAATTTTCAAAATAAAATAATTCATTTGAAATGATATATCAAACTATCATTGTATACCATGATATGCCAAATAACAATTTAAAGTAATCAAACAATCTGAAACAGTTCATTTCAACTGTATTATTATTATATACAAATTATTTTCTTACTTAAATTAAGTCTTTTTAAATAAAATAACTGATAAAGCATATACCTACAATTATTCTTCAAAAAGTCTCACTTTCTCTAAATAAGCGCAAAGAAATTACATTTCTAATATAATTAGTCTATCGAATAAATGTAAAATTAGTTCATAGTATGTTTCATATGGAATTACTCGGAAAAAATCTATAGTTTATTCAAATAAATTAAATCCAGCCAGATAAGATAATACTTCATTTAAGTAATAATCGTTTCCTAAAATAGTATATTTAAATACCACCCAAGTCTTCCATCTATCTCTCATCCAAACATTGTACATTTAAGTGATAATCATTCCTTAAAATATTATATTTAAATAATACCTAAGTCTCCCATACTTGCAATCTACCTCTCATTTAAACATTGTACATTCAAGTAATAATCATTCCTTAAAATATTATATTTAAATAACACCCAAATCTCCCATCTATCTCTCATCTAAACATTGTACATTTAAGTGATAATCATTCCTTCAAATATTTAAATAATACCTGTCTTCCATATACGCAATCTATCACTTATCCAAACATTGTACATTTAAGTGATAATCATTCCTTAAAATATTATATTTAAATAACACCCAAATCTCCCATCTATCTCTCATCTAAACATTGTACATTTAAATAATCATTCCTTCAAATATTTTATTCCAATAACACCCATGTCTCCCATACACGCAGTCTACCTATCATCCAAACATTGTACGTTCAAAACGCAAAATAAGAAAAGCACAAGAACCAAAATGACCATTATTGCACGCAATCATATGCCTACCTTATACACACAGGCTCATGTTTTCTTACAATAGTACTGTTACACATTTCTGCTGGAACACCTAAAAAAAAAGAAAAAAACGAAAGAAAAAACCCCCACAAATTACACTTGCTCTCAAAAGTACCTTGACTCGTCTCGTGCTCGATCCAAACAGCTACCAGAGGTACAAGAAAAAGGATGTTCCTTAATTTAACCGTAAATTGCCATGTTAAACATCGATCATATGGAATGAGCTATCATTAGCTGCAACCGAGAGTGGAGGTCCGAGAAAGGAAAAGAGGAGCAAAAAAAGGAGGGAGATAGAGAGAGATAAGAGTATGAGGAACATAGGAAGCATACTGTAGACAGTTCTACGCGATGTAACACCGTCACGGACAGTGTGTTAATTAACGATGCACCGTATGCATTAATTCCACGTGCTCAAGAAGCGTGTGTGGGTGCGTGCGTGCACTGTAGTGGTCCGTGCCATATACGAACTGGAAACTTTTGTTACAGACCTAACCGCAATAGGCGTGCCAGCGAATTTTACTACCACCGATAGCGCGACGAGTTTCAAGTAGTAATGGGATTAACACTAGAACTACCGTAGTGGTCAAAATGAGCAATTCGTAACTTTTCGGTCAAATTTGATCAATTCACTGTAGTTCACTTTCAAAGTATTTGAAATGCAATTGGACACCCGTATCTGCAGTTTCAAATGTTTGCAATTGGCCATACTTTGAGGAATTAACCAAAATCTAGCCATATCAGTTCGAATCTATACACACTCCCGTCTATAAGTATCCGAACACCTATCAAATTCATGTAAATACTGTATTTATGTAGGAATGGGATCGAGTGGATGCGAGTTTGGGAAAGTCTGAAGAGTACTTGAGTTGGGCGATTGTCGTGCGAACGCAGAATGTTTGGGCTCGAATGTTTCTAAGGCGTGAAAGATGAGAACTTTGGAAAACAGCGTGACTGAGAAATTCTGGGTAGTCGTGACCGAATGCGTAGAGTGAGAAAGGTTGACAATTAGAATGAAAGGAAACGAGCGTTTGGAAGAATATATGACGGGGAAAATGCGAGCGCGAGGCAGAAAGCTTTTGACTAACGTAGAAGAAAGGTTTGGTTGTGAACGTAGAAAGAGTGTTAAAGTTGCTAAGTTGTGAAGTCGTTTAAGTTGTTTTGTTAAATTGTTTTAAATATATTGTTATTAAGTTTTAATCGCTTCACGTTTTATTTTTCACACCTGAATTCCATCTTCTGTTCTACATTAATATAGAACATTTCCTATAAAATTGGAGGCTCGTCCGGGATTGATTAGCCTATAAAATTGGGGGCTCGTCCGGGATTGATTAGCCTATATTTATGCTACAACAATATACTTATTTCTTAATGGAAGCAATTTTTATTGAACGTTTAGTTGTAGTAGAAAATATAGAAAACATAGTATAAACAATTCTTCCCACCAAATGACATAAAATTGTTTAAATCTTCTTTTCATCGATATATCCTCCTCATTGCGAAATAACCGCTTTCGTTAATCGAGGTAGTCTTGCGACAAGATTTTGCAGTGTTTCTGTTTTAATTTCTCCCCAAATTGTTTTCAACATTGTCCACAATTGTTTTTCACTTTTTGGGCACTTGTCTCTCACTTGTCTATCCAATTTGTCCCACAACTTCTCAATTGGATTAAGGTTCGGTGACTGCGGAGGCCACTGTATAATTTTCTCTTCCTTTCTTTCTTCTAGTTCCTTCAAATAGTTTTTACATATTTTTGCACAGTGTTTTGGATCATTATCCGGCATAAACACAAAATTATTTCCAATAAGTCTTTTTCCTGAGGGAATCGCATTGTCTTTTAAAAAATTCAAATATTGTTCTTTTCGCATTATTCCTTCGACTTTCACTATGTCACCCATATTATTAGCCCTAAAACAACTTCAAATCATAACTACACCACCACCATGCTTGATTGTAGGCACAACACAGTCTGGAAGAAATTTTTCGTTGACTCTTCGACGAACGGAAGTGCGCTGCTTGTTACCAAATACTTCAAATTTGGATTCGTTTGTCCAAAGAACGTTTTCCCATTGGGAAATGATTCAGTTGCATGTATTGTTCCACAGCTACATCAAGATTAAAGGACAAATTAATAAATCCACAAAAGAAACTAAATTTAAGAAACATTTATGCGAATTCCGCAAATACGGAGTGTCCGGATACTTATGGACGGAAGTGTACATTCGCATTATATTACTACTGTATCTATTCGGGGGATCGGAAAGTAATATCGTTTTCTTACATTAAATTCAAACACATAAATTTTTAACGAATTTTTATTTTTAATCAATGATGTAATCAACCTCGTTATCAACAACCTTTTGCCATCTAGTGTGCAAATTTTCAATACCGGATCGATAAAAATCAATTGGTTTTTGAGCAAAATATTTAGAGATGAAATGACAGAAACCACTTTACTTTCCGGTCCTCCTAATATAATAGCGGACAAAAGTTTAAGACCAAAGAGTCAACGAAATTAAACTAACTAATTTTATAAGGAATAGCATGATAAATTTAAAAGATATTTGTACGTGCAAGTCGCATATGCAACGCTAACAATAAGTCTGATGTGGTAAAAATTAATTACGAAAAACTAAAGAACCTACCATGAAATATGTATTCCATTACTCCTGTTTCTCTAAGTTTTTTTTTGAGGAATGGAAGAATGCTATATCCCTGCTACAGTATTTCCTAACATTACTTCACCTTTTTTTTTTTTTTTTTTTTTTTTTTTTTTTTTTACGTGGAGGAAATCTTCGAAAAGATCCCCCACCACCCTGGGGGGGTGGCGAGGTTATGCAGGATTTTTACCTGCTAAAACCTCCACGGTGGCCTTCTTCAGCGAAATGGGAGAGCACCGGGAACTCTGAAGAACACTTCCAGTACTCCCCCTCGCCGTCGTCTCAATCAAGACTCATCACTGCCGGGGGCCAGAACCCCCTCAGTGGCTGAATCAGCGCCGCGCTACCACCGCACGGCACCGACCTACATCAGGAAAAGCTGTGCAATGGCGTCGCAGCCCCCTAACTACGACGGCCACTTCCCCTGGTGATGTTGCTTTCATCGGCCGTCGAGGAAAGCGGCCAAGCAACATCACCCAATTCCGGCTTTTACGGTGCCCTTGGCCGGCGCCCACCACGCCGACGGCACCGTCCCCGTCTCGACGGAGCTGCGGCTCTCTCCCGAGCCCGCTCCGCCTCCTCCTTCTTGAGCATGACTCGCTCGCAGAAGGAGGACACCGACCTCCAACCCCCCTCGCTGTCCAGCATCGCCTCGACGACTGCCGGGAGCGAGAGGTCCGGTCCAATTGCGACTCGGAGTTCCCGGCGCTCCCGCGAAAACGCGGGACACTCTTCGAGTGTGTGCTGCGCCGAGTCCTCCTTCTCTCCGCAGTGATGACACTGCGGCGTCGCCTCCCTCCCGATCCGATTTAAGTACTCGCCGAAGCACCCATGCCCGGCGAGCACCTGCGTCAGACGAAATGTCAAACGCCCCCACGATCTGCCCATCCACCTCTTCAGGACGGGCAGAACGGCGCCAACGACGCGCCGGCCCGTGTTGGATGGCTCCGCCAACTGTCGTCGCCACTCCAACTCGGCGCGTCGATGCGCCTGGCGTCTCGTCGAGGCAAGCCGGGACTCAGCCGCGGTTGGGTCGAGCCCCTCTTGACGGATGGCCTGCGCGCAACCGTAGACGGTTGCGGCCTCCTCCGCAAGGAGCTCCCACGGGATGAGCCCTGCCAGCGTGACCGCCGACCTATACGAGATCGTACGGTAACCCCGCACGATCCTAACGGCAGTCGTCCGCTCCACGCGGCGCAGCAGAAGACGGCTGCGGCGACTGGCCAGTAGGTCACGGGCCCATATAGGCGCCCCGTATAACACCACTGACCGCACGACCCCCGCGTACAGGCGGCGCACTCCATCACTGGGACCACCCAGGTTCGGCAGGAGACGGCCCAGAGCGGCCGCCACCCTCTCCGACCGGGGGATCACCTGCCGGAAATGATCGGCGAAACGCCAGTGGCCGTCGACGATGAGCCCCAAGTACTTAATGGTACGGCTCACCTCGACCACCGACTCTCCCACTCGCAGCCACGACTGCGGTGGGACCCCCCGCCGAGCGGCGTCGAAGAACCAGACGCTCTCGGTCTTATGGGGGGCAACCCGAAGGCCCAGCCTTTCAATTCGACGCACTACGCAGGCCACTCCGCACTCGCAGAGACGGAGGGTCCTGTCGTAGTCCCTCCCCGTGGCCAGCACCAGCGTGTCATCCGCATAACACGTGATACTGACCCCCCTAGGGAGGGCCGTTTGCAACACGGTGTTGTAGGCGAGGTCCCACAAAATGGGCCCGAGGACTGAGCCCTGCGGGACCCCGCACACCGTTTGCCGCACGATGAGTTCACCACGATGATTGGTGAACTCAACGGACCTGTCGGACAGATACGCTCCGACGATCCTCCTAAGATAGGGAGGCACCCGATGTCTCACTAGGGCCTCCCTAATAGCCAGCCAGGGCAGCGAGTTGAACGCGTTCACGATGTCTAAAGACACCGCGAGCGCTACCCCGCCCTGCAAGGACGCCGACTCCGAGAGAGATCGAACCCGCGCGATCGCGTCTATGGTCGATCTTCCCTCACGGAAGCCGAACTGGCTCTCCTCCAGGCCCGGACCCACCCCAGACAGGTGGGCGGAGAGACGGGAAGCAATGATCCGTTCGAGGAGCTTTCCCGTCTCATCCAACAGGCATATCGGGCGGTAGGCAGATGGGGAATCCGCCGGCCTACCGTCCTTTTTAATCAGGACAACCCTGCCCTGCTTCCACGCCGGTGGGAAGATACCGGCCTCCAGGCAGCGATTCAGGAACTCTCTGAATCCGCCACCCAGAGCGTCAACCACTGTCGCCATAATCCGGCCCGGGACGCCATCCGGACCTGGTGCGACGTTCCGCGACCGCGATTTCCGAATCGCGGCGCTCAGCTCCTCCTCGGACACCGCAATGCCGGAGGACCAACTAATCAGGTCCTGCTCGCGAGGAAGAGGCGGGCAGTCGCCACCCGCTGAAGCGGGGAACAAAGTTCCAATGATCCGCTCCAGTGCCTCGGGCTCAAGCGACTCCGTCACCGGGGGTGCCCAGGGGCGAAGCTTACCCAGTACCAAACGGTACGGGCGGCCCCAGGGGTCCCCGTCGAGTGTTCCAAGGAGCTCCCTCCACGCCGCCGCTTTCGCCGAGGAAATGGCGATGCGCAGGGCCGACCGTGCGAGTCGGTACCCCTCGTGCGCGGCGGCAGTGCACCGCTCGTCTCGGCCAGCACGCCGCCGGGCGCGCGTGTATTTTCTCCTCGCGCGCACGCAGGCGGTACGGAGGTCAGCGATCTCTTGCGACCACCAGTGCACCGCCCCGCGAATTACACGCTTGGAGCGCGGCATCGCAGCGTCACAGACCGATGTCATGACGCCGCGAAGCCATTCGGACCCGCTCACCGGGACAACCCGACCGGCGAACGCGTCCTCGGCCCACGCCACGGCATGGACCGCCGCCATCAAGATGTCCTCGTCCAGCGCCCTCAACGACCACCGCGGTCGCGAAGGGCCCCTACCGGACGACGACAGGAATCCATCCCTAGGGGCGGGGGCGGCACCCAGCTCCATGCGAATGTAGAGGTGATCCGAAAGGGACTCCACCTCAACAGCAACTCGCCACCCCCGAACGCGACGCACTGCGGCCGGGCTAGCCCACGTGAGGTCGACAATTGACGACCCCTGCCACCGTACGCACGTTGCTTCGGATCCTCGGTTCACCAACCGAAGATCCAATTCCGCTGCCCACTCCAGAAGAGTGCGGCCGCGTCCGTCCGTGCTGGGGGAACCCCACGCAAAGGCGTGGGCGTTGAAGTCCCCCATCACAAGGACGGGGCGGGATCGGTATCGGGAGACGCATTCCCGTATCCCGCCGAGATATGCCTCGAAGGCAGCGAGCCCGCAGCTCGGGGTGATGTAGCATCCCACCACTACGGTGTCTCCATACGACACCGCGGTGTACCCCCTGCCGGCTTGGAGGACAGCGAACGGCAAGGGGCTGCCACAATCACCGCGGACGATCGCCACGGAATCCAACACATCACCCGCCCACGAAGGATGGTCGGGGACGGCGTATGGCTCCGCGACGACCGCTAATCCAACGCGCCACTCGCGCATTGTTTGGAGCAGAAGATCCTGTGCTCCGCGCGAGTGGTTCACGTTGGTTTGGAGGAGGCAGGTCGGGAATTTACTCCACGACCATGACCTCCCCCAGGTCCTGCTCCGTCGGGGACGCCGCCTCCTTCGGAGCACCACCACCTTCAGAGGCCTGTCGAGGAGTCACGGAGGGCAGAACCTCCCCCCCCTCGACAGTCGACTGCCTCTTCCTTCTAGCACCCCTGGGTGGCCTGGCTTCACAGGCCTTGCCACCCAGACGGTGCCCCGACGGGCGCCCCCTATCCGCACACAGGGGACACCGAGGGGGGGCCGAGCATCCACCAGCTCGATGCCCGGCTCCCCCGCACCGATAACAGCGGTCGCTTCGGTCGGCGCTGGCGGTGCACTTTGCACTGACGTGCCCCACCTCCAGACACCGGAAGCACCTCTGCGCCCGCCGCTCCAGCGCCTCCACGCGGGCAGAGCTCCACCCGATCCGGAGCCTACCCGCGGCTACAGCCCTGTGGGCGATCTCCAGTGGGCAGCGTACCCACACGGTGCCCAATCCGGAAGAAGATCTCCGGATCTCTCCCTGCTGCACGCTTCCGTCGGGAAGCGCACCCAGGGCAGTCAGGGCCGCGACCACATCTTGTGGTCGCACGGAGTCGTCCAGGCCGCTCAATCGCATCTCGCCGCACTTGGTCGGCCTGGACACCCGGACTCCGCTCCCGGCGAGAGCCTCGCTCATCCGACCAGCGAGGCTCTCTGCCTTGGCGACTCTATCATCGCCGCCTACCTCGAGAATCAGCCCGCCCGTTGCCGCTCGCCTCGGGCGGACCGATTCAATCCCGACGTCCGCCAGGGAGACCTTCTCCCTGGCAGTCAGGAGGGCCTGTGCGTACGTGGTCCCCACACCCTGCGGGATCGTGAGGACCACTGCCGCTGTTCTGGGTACCCTTCCCAGGGTAGGCCTCCCAGAACCCATCTGACGGGGTTGTCGTTCCGTCGCCCCTCCGCGATCACCGCGCGGTAGGGGTCGCGAGGCCACGGCCGTCCCGGTGCCTCTCCGCTGCTGGGCCACCGCCAGCCCGCCTCGGACCGATCTCCTTGGTCCGGTGGGAGCCTTCCCGCGGCGATCCTCTTCTTTCTTCGCAGAGGTTCTCTTCCTCCGGGGTTGTACCCTCTGCCACTCCTGCTCCTTGGGGGGGGAGTTCTTGGTAGGTGCCCGCACTGGCGGGGGTAAGTCCGCAGCCCGGCGTCCACCGGAACCCGCTGCGGCCCCCACCGCCTGGGCATAGGTGGGCCGGGTCCCCCCGCCACCCACCTCTTCCCTCGCCGGCCGGACTTTGTCCGGCTGCTGCCCTCTAGGCCCCGCTCCACGGCGGCCCATGGCGGCCTCCAGCTTCGCATCGATTAGATGCCCTATCTTGTCCAGGAGGAGCCCGTCCCGGTCCTCCAGGGCCCCTCCCGCCGAATCGGCGCGACGCAGCCTTTCTCCCGACCGCGTCGCGGCTCCGCTCTCCGGAGCGCGTCTCCTGAGGAAGGCCATTTCTTCCCTCAGGCCGCCAAGCTCAAGCCTGAGCTCACGTAGCTCGGCGCGCAGCTGGAGATTTTCTTTCTCCAGCCACTGGGCCTCGCTGCTCGCGCCAGCGCGCTTCACCAGCTCGGTGACAGCCGCCGCGGTGGTCGCGGCTGCCACACGCAGCTGGTGTACAAATCGTCCCTGCAGGTTCTTTGACCCGCAGGACACCCGTTCAACGGCCCGCATGTGCTCGAAAACGAGCCCAGCCAGGCCGCCGGACGCCTCACGCTCCATGCCGCGCGTGAGCTCGTCCGCTTTTGGAAGCGCCGCTTTCGACGCGCGCGAAAAACGCGAGCTCGGCATCTCGTCCTCCGATGCCGGCCGCGACAGAACGCATTGCGCCCTCCGCTTCACACCCCTCGCAGATGTTCGCCGCCTGGACGCGGTAACACCCGGGGTGACCGAGGCGTCGGAGTCGACATCCGACTGCCTCGCCTGTTCGTCCATCTTCGTCACGCGACGCGCGCAGTCGCCCCCCTCCATTGTCTCTTCCCCCACCATGGGCGATGCGGTCCGTTCCTCGACCGACATCGCGCTGCCTCGCTCCTGCCGCCGTCCGTCGGGTCCGCCGGCCAGTGGCGCTCCCTTCTGCTCTTCTCCGGTAACTGCCGCGCAGGCGCGCGCAGCCACCGTTGCCGCTCTTGTCAGAATCTTGTGTCCAATTCACTTCCAATATGGCAGCCACCACCGCACTGAAAAACACCACCGTGATCACAGGTTCGCACTGCACTCACAGATTGTCTCCACGACGCGCACTCCCCGAAAAAGGCGACCGAACAACGCCTCCGACCCGACGCAAAAAATTGTCAGTCGGGTAACCAACACGCCGCCTTCGCCACGTGGCGGGCCGAACGAACGGCGAAAAACCGACGGATCTCGGCACGTCGCGATCGGAACCCGTCGAAAACGATCACCGAGCCGTCTCTAGCCGCGACCAACACCACCGACCGCCACAATCAGCGGCACGCCGAGCACTTCCGCAGAAATGAGCAAAACTCGAGGAGAGATCTCAAAACGCGTGCTCACATGCAGAGCGCCCACGCACGATCCGGCTCGATGTCCTCGAGCGACAATAACCAAGGCCAAGACGATGTTTACCGAATCCGCCGTTATATGTTACCCGATTATTGTTGCATTTAATAACGATTAATTCAGAGGTCACGAATCCATGGGTGTCGCAATGCTCGATATCGCCCGAACCTTGTTTCGAAATGCACCTTTTTAAACAAAATACATGAAATATTATAGAGAACACCATACTCAAAAAATATCGCGGATGTAGTCAAACGATCTGTTACGCCAATCAATTAAAAATTTGGTATTATTTATATTTTTTTGTATTTTAAATGCTCCAATGATGATGATGTTATTGTTATAAATAAATTTTACTTGATACCATCTGAGGAATAATTATGAGTCACACATGAAGCCACTATAATCATTTTGAAAAGAATTATAATAAGAATTAGACCTTCCACATAAAAATGGATATCAAAATTAGATTCTACGACCTGAAAACCTTATAAAAACACCCCTTTTATAGTGAATAATATAAAAATGAAAGCGGTATGAATTAAGTTCGTGTTTTGGGCGGTTCGAACCACTGTGCGTCGGTAGGAACACGAGGCAGCGCGAATAGGAAACTCACGATCTTGTGCTGCGAGAAGCTTGCTTTACACCTCCCTTCTTAGACTCGTTTTTCTTCCAAAAATGTATTACTCATTATTGAAGCTGTAGGTGATTGCTAATACTTGTTAGCGACACCGCATTTTGGGTGGTCGCTGAAAAAGGGCCTAGACCGTAATTTAGGCGAGTGACCGATTTATGACTGGGTATCTGGTGTGCCTGGCGAGAGAACTTGTTGGAAAGTATGAATGCAACCCCAAGGCACCCCTTGACGGCGGACGTCTCGAAGACGTGCAGCCATCAGGCGCCAAGGGTGGTATTGTTTATATTAGTCGCGGGAAAGCCTAAACATTTGCGAGCAACCCGACGTTGCGTCGCCAAAAAGAAAGGACCTTTGTCCTGTAGGATCTGGCCACGGAGTGGGGAAGAATATGCAGCCTTCGGGAAAGAGGACTGTGATGAACCACACGGCACTTACCCCAGAACCGTCATCAGGCATAGTCCAACTTTTCTTTTTATCATCTTTTCAAACTTTAAAATCTAACATCAGAAGTGGGATTCTTACGCCTCCGCGACACAGTTAGTAGCGCATTGACCAGTGCATCACTGTTAGTGGTTTTTGTGACGTTTGTTTGTGCGAGCGAAGCCTTAAGCGCACCTTATCATGGAAGCGGGCGCATCATCGTCTCCCCTTGACGAACATGTCCGTCAAGTGTTGGAAAAAATCGGGAAGAGTGTCGCGGCGTGTTCCGCGCCCTTAATGAATCCGTCCACCCCTTCGCAGACAGGTGTTATACCCGAATTTAGTGGCAGTGATATCGGGGAAGATGCTAACTCTTGGTGCGAGGTAGTGGTAGACATCACGGAGAACTGTTCGACGCAAGTGCGACTGAACTTAGCCATACACGCTCTAAGAGGAGCCGCAAAGTCGTGGTATCAGGACTGGAAAGGGCAACCTCGTATGTGGGAGAAGTTTCACGATGATTTGTGCTCCGTGTTTGTGACGCGAAAAAATTTGCACGAACGACTATCTCGTGCGCTCGCGTATTCCAGTGATTCTGCAAAAACGTATGCGGAATATGCGCGCACCAAACTGGTCTATTTGGAACAGACTCGGGTTGCTTTTCGAACAGAAGAGTTAATCGAACTGATCATAGGAGCCGTTCCTGATCAAAACATTCGGCAATCGTTATTAAACGGCCAATACCAAACGACAGCCGAGTTGATAGTGGGTTTGGCACAATATGTGAAGTCGGCCCTCGGAAAGGAGACCTTCATGGAACGACGCAGGGAGTTTTCCTCCAAACTACGTTTACCGAGAAAACGATGTTATACCTGCGACGATGTGGGGCATGTACAAGCCGATTGCCCAGTAAAACGGAAGCCGGAGCAGAAAGAGCGCCATTATAAACGGCAGGCGTGCGCCTTCTGCAATAAAATGGGACATGGAGAAGCTAGCTGCTGGGCAAAACAGCGCGCCCAACCGCAGAATGGACAAGGCCGTAAAAGGGCCGAAGCAAACGCGTGCGGCATCGCGGATTGCAGCACAACCCCCGTCTTGGTACAAGGGGTGCTGGTGTCTTCTCTTTTGGATACGGGTGCCGATTGCTCGCTTATTAGAGAAAGCGTAGCAACACGAGCAAACTGTAAAGTTATGCCGTACACTACAGTGGTGAGAGGACTCGGGAATTCGAGTGTTACGACGCGAGGACGGACCACGGCGATCGTGCAGGCAGAAAATGTAGCGGTTGAGCTGGACTTCTTGGTGGTGGAGGACGACGACCTGGCCTACGAGGCCATCGTGGGCAAAAACGTCTTGGAGGCCGGAAACCTGCGGATCGTGACGGCTGCTGAGGGAACGAGGCTGCAGCGGGTTAGGGGAGCGTCTTCGCCTAAGGAAGCGGAGAAGATCGCGCCACGGTGTTACGCCACCACTAGTTGTAGTGTCGTCGACCAGGGCTCTCTGGATGCGCTGATGGAGAAATATCGGCACGCGATAGCTCCAACTGACCGTATCCGGTGTGTAACCTCTGGAGAAATGAAAATCACTACCAAGAACGATCAGGTAATAAGTTACCGTCCGTACCGCCTGTCCCTCGGGGAGCGAGAAAAGGTAGGTGAAGTTGTTACTGACTTGTTAAAGAGGAACGTTATACGTGAGAGTGCGTCGCCGTACGCGAGTCCGATAATCTTAGTTAAAAAGAAAAACGGAACGGACCGTATGTGCGTAGACTATCGCGCCTTGAATAGGATTACGATTAAGGGCCGTTACCCCTTACCGTTGATCGACGATCAGCTCGACCGTTTGGGAAAGGGAAAATACTTCACCACTTTCGATATGGAATCGGGATTTCATCAAATCCCGATGGCCGCCGATTCGATTGAGAAAACCGCGTTCGTGACCCCGGATGGTCACTACGAGTATTTCAGGATGCCATTTGGTCTATCAAATGCACCGGCAGTCTTTCAACGGGCCATTAATAAGGCGTTAGGCCCCTTAAAGAATTCTGTCGCCCTCGTTTACATGGACGACATCCTTATCCCCTCGGAGACGATCGAGGAAGGGCTGGGAAAATTAGATATGGTGTTAAATGCTCTATCGGAATCGGGTTTCACACTCAATTTGGGAAAATGCAAATTTTTTGAAACAACGCTCGAATATTTAGGTCGAGAGGTTTCTGCCGACGGCATTCGGCCTGGAAAGGGAAAACTCAAAGCGCTTCTCGAGGCACCTGTCCCCACGAACGTGCGTCAGGTACGGCAGTTTATGGGTCTGGCGAGTTATTTTCGCAAATTTGTGCCAGAATTTGCCACACGTGCCTCTCCTATTACGAAACTTTTATGTAAAGACCAAACGTGGCAGTGGGGCCAGGAGCAAGAGGACGCTCAACAATACATTTTGAATAGCCTTACTGCACAGCCGTTGCTAATAGTTTTTAACCCTACACGAGAAACAGAGCTCCATACAGACGCAAGTTCGATCGGGTATGGCGTGATATTATTCCAGCGGGTGGGTGGTGATTTACGTGTGGTAGCTTATTATAGTCGACGCACGACCCCGGAGGAATCGCGCTACCACTCGTACGAGTTAGAAACCTTGGCCATCGTGAATGCCCTTAAATATTTTCGCGTCTATTTACTGGGAATTAAATTTAAAATCGTCACAGATTGCAACGCGATTAAAGCTACCAGCACGAAAAAGGACTTGTTGCCCCGTATCGCTCGATGGTGGGTCTATCTACAGGACTTCGCGTTCGAAATAGGATATCGTAAGGGAAAGTACGTCGAGCATGTAGATTTTTTAAGTAGAAATCCCCCGTTAGACCCCCGGGTTAACGTAATTTGTGAGGGCTCGTGGTTAGAGGTGGCACAAAGCAAAGACGAGGAAACTCAAAGCATTATAGGTCGGGTACGGAATAAACAATCAATTTGTAGTGATTACGATCTTCGACAGAATATCTTATGCAGACAGATTTTAAAAGATAACGGGCGTGTGATTTATCGTAGCTACGTGCCAAAAGGGAGTCGGATTGGCCTACTTCGTATGTATCATGACGAAAATTGTCACGTAGGGTTCGATAAAACCTACGAACGCGTAGCGCAGAAGTACTGGTTCCCGCGCGCTCGCAGCTTTGTAAAGAAATACATAGACCACTGTATCACGTGCATTGTCGCTAAAAAGTATAGTGGGCCAAAACAAGGCTTGTTACATTCAATTCCCAAATCAAAAATCCCCTTCGACACTATTCACTGCGACTGTGTGGGTCCATTCCCCGAGTCGCGAGACGGCTACAAGCACATCCTTCTGATTGTCGACGCGTTTACAAAGTATGTGCAGTTGATCCCGTTAAAATCGTTAAGCGGCCCGGAGACGTTACAGGTTTTCCGTGACCGCTTGACACTCTTCGGAACGCCGCGACGGGTGGTCCTCGATCGGGCGACGAACTTCACGTATAAGCCACTTGAACAGCTCTTTCGAAAACACGGGGTTGAGTTACACCTAATCGCTATCGGGGCCCCGCGAGCAAACGGACAGGCGGAACGTTACGTTGCCACAGTCACGAATTTACTCACAGTCGAAGCCAAAAATACTGCAGAATGGCCGAACAAATTATCTAAAATCCAACTTTCCTTAAACACTACCATACAGAGCGCTACGGGCTTTTCACCGACGCGTCTATTATTTGGCTTGGAACGCAGCGCAGGCAGTGCAGTAGCCGCCGAAAGGGAAATACCGGACACGGGAAAGCAAATCGACATCAACGCGGATAGAGCTCTTGCGGCAGATCGGCTGGCAAAAAATGCCGAAACACAGAATGAACGTTTTAATAAGAAGCGTAGAGACCATATCGTATTCAAAGACAATGACACTGTGTTCGTGCGTCCGTCCGATACTCGCAGAGCAAAATTAGACGAAAAGTATGTCGGACCATTTAAAATCATACGAGTATTGGAAAGGGACAGGTATGAAATCGTGGGCAAAAGCGGTAAATCACAGGTAGTACCGAAAGATCGCTTGCGGTTGTGGAAAGGCGAATGGCCGGGCGATGACGATGCTTCGCAAAGTGCGGATGAACCGCGTTAGCGCTAAATGACTTTATATGAGATACTTATTTATAAACTAATTTGTAAGACGTTAGGCAATAATCGCATTAGCAGTAAGATTATTCATCACCAATGTATCAATTAATTTAATCTTTAGTTTAGTTGTTCATATTTCTTTATTTATTCATATTAATAGCTGTCAGTACTTCGAGACCACTGGATACTTAAGAAATTAAAAAGATATTTTATTAACTATGCATTTTTCTTACCTAAAAAAAAAAAAAAAAAAGGAAAGAAAAAGAAAATGGAATGCGATAGGTTGATAGGGAAAAGTAGTACACGATAAACGGTACCGAAAAGAAACGATCGCGTTTGTGAGAGGGCGAATGGCGTGAAAACGCGGAGGATGAACCGTGTTAGCGACTGGGATTGCGCAGTTGTGAGTGCGTGTCAGGATGGGCGAGTGCGCTTTACAATTTCATTTGTATTGTGTGACTGATTGCCACTGGTTTGCATATTGCATGGAGAGCGCTTGAGATTTTTTCAGCTTAGCAGTTGAGCCGATTAATGTTATGTTTCATTGAACGCTACGGTTATCCTTTGTCCTACGCGTACCTTCTCCCTGGAACTTAAATTCAACTATGGATAAATGATATGATGGATGAATTTAGAACTTGCGATAACGCTGGCTACGTAATCTGTTGAATGAGTTTGAGTGTGCACGGCCGGGTGGCACTCTTTAATTTGCATGGAATCTGTGGATATCAATGCTGCCGGATGATGCTTGCGAGCATCATCTGGAGATGGAATACTTGTGAGTGTAGACCATTGTTGTTTAGAAGAGAAGTTTTGTGACTTTTAGCTTTTGCACGATACTTAAAAATATCGTTGCTGCCGGATGATGCTTGCGGGCATCATCTGGAGATGGAAGCACTTGCGGGTGTAGTCCATCGTGGGTAGGGCGATAGAGTGTCAGTATATGGTATGAAACTGCACACTTACGATGTAGTTTCTTAATATTCGGATATAACGTATAAAAGGCGACAATGTCGTGTACAGAATAGAGTAACGTTATGGGTTCGAAGATTCCTATCATGGGTGGCTGTGAGACCACGGACTTGGTACAGTATTCTTCGAAGGACGACGTTTGAAAAGTACACGAATTGCGCGGAATAGAGGACGTTATGATCTCGATGAGACACTTATGTGGTAGCAGTGTTTGGCGGTGACTGCAACAGGGCACATGCAGTGTGCGGAGTTGTGGAGGTCACGACGCCTGGAGACACTTGCTGTGTACGTGTTTGGCGGTGACTGCAACAGGGCATATGCAGTGTGCGGAGTTGTGGAGGTCACGACGCCTGGAGACACTTACTGTTTACGTGATTGCCTGTAACAATGGAGAAAATTGTAAATCTGAATGCCTGAACAGTGCGAAAGATTGATTGAGGAGATTGTTGACCCAATAGCCTGTGTTGTGATTGTTACAAGCCGTTCTGATAAAACGATGCTTCCCGAGAGCGTGAAGCAGGTCAGGTTGGCTGTGTTAGCGACACCGCATTTTGGGTGGTCGCTGAAAAAGGGCCTAGACCGTAATTTAGGCGAGTGACCGATTTATGACTGGGTATCTGGTGTGCCTGGCGAGAGAACTTGTTGGAAAGTATGAATGCAACCCCAAGGCACCCCTTGACGGCGGACGTCTCGAAGACGTGCAGCCATCAGGCGCCAAGGGTGGTATTGTTTATATTAGTCGCGGGAAAGCCTAAACATTTGCGAGCAACCCGACGTTGCGTCGCCAAAAAGAAAGGACCTTTGTCCTGTAGGATCTGGCCACGGAGTGGGGAAGGCTATGCAGCCTTCGGGAAAGAGGACTGTGATGAACCACACGGCACTTACCCCAGAACCGTCATCAGGCATAGTCCAACCTTTCTTTTTATCATCTTTTCAAACTTTAAAATCTAACATACTTATTCACCGTCGGTTGGAACTGGTATCCTGAGTGTAACTCATTTCGTTTCTGATTCTTGTTGCTGCATATTTTGAAACAAAGTTGTTTGGATAGGCAGCTGAAACCACCAATTCTGCATAGCGTATAAATTGTAATCAGTCCAAGCAATGTCCAACCTAAGTATATTAATATGCTATACGCTATTTCTTTAGTTGATTTGATTCGTTGTGAGTTTTTAATATTATCAATTTGTGTATTCAACAAATCGAGGATAGTCTTGTAATTGTTGAAATTTGGGGCAATTCTTTGTACAGTTGGCAAAATGTTATGTACTAATTAAATGTCGGAGTCTTCTAATTTTAACTGCATTATGTAATTAGATACTGTTTTAGTTAAATTTCACGAAGTTGCTCCAATTTTCATTACATCATTATAATAAGTTAAAATACATGGTTTGTGTGTTGACAATAATATTGCTTGTCTGATCGTTATAATTTGTTACGTCTATTTCATTTTGCAGCCCTATTATATGTTGATTCGTTTGATTCATGGGAATAACCGTAAGGATCCGGAATGAATGGACTCATTTCTTGAATTTCCTTAATGAACCTTTCTATGGGCTTGTTAAAAGGAATGTTAGGATTTGCGTGAGTGGATAAGATACTAAATACACTTTGATTTATATGGTATAAATACGAATAGAATATTTATTGCACACACGTGGCTACGTCCGTTACACGTACAACGCAAGAGAGAGCTCCGACAGTCAACCGTTCTTTTCAAATTCGACTCGGCCCATTCACCTCGCAGCTCCCTAACCACGTGACCCAATACATTATAGTGTGCATTGTTACACATGTATTCTCAACAGGCCAATTAAAACCGTGAAAGACACTTATCATTTCTAATTCCTGTTTCGGATCTTTAGCATTCTTTACTATTATTCATCTTACATTTTTGGACAGTCTCATCCGTGAATTGGGATTCACGATGCTTTGTGGATTTAAATTCGCGACGTCGATTTTCACTTAGTTTCAATAATACTACATAATCAGCTTGTACTTTCTCAAGTTTCTGCTCTAGCGACATTATAGCACTAGTTTCGGGTTCACGACTTTTAATTCTCGACATTTTGTATCGTAAACGTAAACTTAACGCATTAAGTCTTAATGTTACACTATCTGAATCTGTCTCTAATATTCTTCTTGGATTACGGTAATGATAATCTGACATCAGCTTACCCAATCAACTGCATCTTGATTAGATGTTATAAGTTCCAGTAACAAGTAACTCCGATCTTCCTTGTTAAATTTGCATTTTATCCCACCGTTGCCACCAAACTATTGCCTCTATTATGCAGGATGGGAGGTTGGAAACATTTAAACACTCCCTTAGCACTTTACTGAGGTTTTTATTGTATAGTTCGAAATTACAGAAAAGGTAAGTCTTGGACACCAATTGTTAAATCGAGGCTCGGGGTTTTCGACGGGTCTTTTATATCTTTTGATAACAGAGATTATAAACGAAATCTTAGATATAAGTTATACTTATGTTTAACGAGTAAAAATTGTATTATTTTTTGGCTTAAAAGAAGTAAGCGAAAGTATGGGAAAAATATATTTGTATAGCCTTAACATTCATAATTATTACAAACTATATACGGAAGATTGTAAAACTAGTGGGTACCAAACACTGAATCATCGAATCTTACAAATCTTACAAAACACAGTTTACAAACTATTACATAATATTGGATAAAAGAAGTAAACAAGAACTAATAAACGCAATAGGAAGCATATCTAAATCATTATTTGATATCTTGGACGAAGCCGATCTTGAACTAATTAATAAAAATTTAGACAAACTATTTGACTGAATAGCTCCCCAGAATATGGTCTACAGTTTTCTCACAGTCATTACACAGCGGACAGCGGACCCGTGGTGGCGGCTTTCCTCTTATAGAGGGATGCATTAAATGGTCCATAGCCGGTAATCAAGTACACATAGTGTCTTCACGGCCAGAACCATTCGTTTTCGGTCTTAAAATCCACCAATAGGATAAACTCGTAGGTCATTCGACCATGAGAGTTGTTATCCCGTCTCTCTTGCCAATTTTCTCTCATGACTATTTGAATATTTTTATGTTCAG
>JAOPTO010000901.1:0-62864 GCA_033822845.1 Tetrapedia diversipes
AATACCTCATTTTTGCTCAAGATCTACTTTTTTTTTTACATAAATTCGTGTTTTTTGAAAACTAAAGGTGATAGAGCAATTCTTCTTCCGGATTATTGTTTGGGTAGCTTAGCCCTACAACTATCACCCAATACATACTGCAAAACAGAAAAAAAGTTTAAATTTGTTCCACAGCGTAATCGAAAGTCATCTCACGTTAAATGTTCAAGTTTTATCCCCCCCATTAGGATGATCATCCTTGTAAAACATGAAGCAGCGGCACAAAACTCGGACGTTGAGTAACGTACCATGGTTCAGGTTCGAATATCCGCGCGAGATAATACTAAGGGTAAAGCACAACATTTTTGTTTTTACATCTGTTTGCATAAAAGTTGTTTTTATATAGTAATGACATTTTTCTAATTAAACTGAAACTAAACTCGATATAATTTGGATAATATTTACTCGTGTACAATAATATAATTGAAACAACAAATTATGTATTGGAATTTACTATGTACAAGTAAATATTATCCGAATTATATCGTGTTTGGTTTCGTTTTAATCAAAAAAATGCCATTAATATACTGAACAAAGTTTCATGCAAAACAAACGGAAAATAAAGAAGTTATGCGTTAATCTTAATATTGTCTCATACAAATATTCGAACCTGAATTATTTTACACTACTTGTGTCTCTTCGTCTTCCTCTTTCTATCTCTTTCTACGTTCGACTAAGCGTCAACACGCAAAAGAACGTTTTGCCTTTCGATAAATGTGTGATTTCGATGCCCGAGTGATAAACTTTTAAGGCGTCAGTACTGTGTGTGTAAAACCGCGAATGAAAAATTACGTACTGCTTATTTTGACGATATACTTCGACAATTTTAATATTAGGACACTATTTGAAACATTTTTTCCTCTAAATTTTATCCAATCCCGCCATCTCGCCTCCTCTCTTCTTCCGCTTGAACCGTTGCTTACCACCCTTCTCCAAGCGTGCATTCACAGCACGCCAGCGCGAGCATTCCAGGTCTTTTCAGGGACCCCCTTGTTACTCGTCCCTCGCCCCGTAATTACCACAAGAATTACAGTGGCCCGACCAGAAGAAATCGTCATTGGTATTTCATCGGCGGAGCAGGGCCGACATGAAAGAGAGGCATTGGTGGAGAAAGGAAATTCGGCTGCCAGGACCAAATTGAAACTTTCTGATGGCTACTTATGTCAGTGAAATACGAATGCTCGGACAAACGCCTCGTGAGTTTCGATTGTTGGGAGAAGAGCTCGAGAAACTGGGTAGAATATCATTCGAAATAGTAAGGAAAAAGGTGGGAATATAGACCATCATTTTTGTTTCAAAGAAAACACGCATTAAAAACATAAAAGGTACATGAGTTAGAAGTGGAAATTATAGTTCATAGATCTAAGGTAATGTATCAATAATTATTTTACCTAAAAATATTTAATATTTTCGTACAATTAAGTAGGACATTTTGAAGCTTAATCTTATGACTAATTGACTGACTATTATGATTAACCTAGAACATATGGCTAATGTATAATAAACATTTTACATTTATCAAATAGTATAAGAAAAAGAGCAAATGATACTTACCTTGGAAACTTTTTCAACAGACGAAAAACAGTACTTCCGCTCATTAGTTGTACTAAACATGCAGATCCCACTAATGCTATCTGATGATGTAAGAGGACATTAGTTGATGTGTTTTTGTTAACTACTGACATATCGCAGTGATTATTATAGGAGAAATATTGTATGTGGTCTATATTAGGAGCCCAGTCCATATTCCCATCTACTTCCCTACTATAAATAAATAGTAGATCATGCAATGGTTGGATCATACGTTTGTTCACAAATTTGTTTCTTTGTTCTCTGTTTTCTCTTCGAAAAATGCCAATACAAAAATACAGAACTATATGCCCCCATTGATAAAGTGTAACATTTATATGAAACATTCTTTTCTATAACGAATAATTTGCGTGTTATTAAAGGTGATGAAATGAAACAAATGCTACTTATGACATGTTAGGTTATTACTCATTAACATTAAAAAAAATTAGTAAATCTACTCTGCAAATTTATGTCTTTGCACAATTATGTCTGATTTTTTCAAATAGCTGAATTACAGATATAATTATGGATACTTGTAAAGGTCTGGCTATGCTAAATTTGAGTTACAGTGGTAAAAAGATATGTTCAAATAAAATTATCGTCTTATAGAAGCTTTCGAGTTAGAGAAGTTCAAGTTATCGAGGTCGACCATAAAATATTGCCTTATTTATTTCTACGCTAATTAGTTTGCCGCCACGAACGCGGTGCCACGATTCTGCTTCACCAGCTGAACATTGGTGACCATAAATCGGACTCGAATCCGCCGAAGTCTCACTCTCAGCCAATTTATGCTCGTTCGCGGCAAATTGTTCACGGGGTTCGCGCTTGTAAACACTACATCCGCCGGGGACAGCGAATGGTGACTTACAGTCGAAGTTTGCGCCGGCGGGAAAGAAGCATTCACGTGTTTACCGTGGCGCCGACAAAGGAAACATGTCGTTGAAACTTTATGAAACACGACGCTGTTTATTGCAAGAGAGCTTCAAGCATACAAATCCCGAATTTCTGCTGTCCACCGGTCGGACATTTTGTACGTGAAAACGTGCACATTTTCCGAAAACGGAACGCCTCGAGATTGATCCTTTTTTTAACTCTGATAAAGACGTCTCAAGGAATGCACTATATTGCACTGCGACAGAGATTCGAATCATTCCGAATCTGATTCGAAGCCTTGAAAGTCTTGAAATTCTTGATCATCTTGGAAGTCTTGAAAGTCTTGAAAGTCTTGATCGTCTTAGAAAGCTTGAAGGATACAGCACGAGTGTGACAATGTACAGTGGCTCCAAAAAGTATTCGTACACTATGTCACAAATAAATTCGTTTAACCCTAAAATTTTGAGTCTGATAGAAGTATTTGATAAAACTTTGTGGGTATGTAGATCGTAATAGTATACGTATGAATTAATCTCTTCTTTCATCTAATTGCCATTTTAAAGGGGTGAAAGTAGCATTGAAGTTTCTAAGTTTTCTCTCATTTTTAAAAGATAACTTTGTAATGGTACTTGATGAAGCAAAATCTGTCAAATAGAAAATCCTTAATTTTTAATACCCTATCGCCCTGCCATAAAAAAGGAACACAGAAAAGCTTGTATTCAAAGCATGAAAAATCGATGAAACTTTGAGATTCGTTATCAGCCCTCTTAAAAGATATTTTGCCGCTAAAAAAATTGCTCCATGTAGGATACACCATGCTCTGTACACACATAAAGTTTCATTGAAATCAGAATTTTAGAAGTAAATGAATTTCCTTTTTCCACATTTTACAGTTTTAAATCGATTCGAAGTGTTCCAAATCCCATCGCTAAATTCACTTATATTCTAGGTAATTCTACAGTTTAGAAGCTTCGCCGTAAATTAACGTATTCTTTCCCAGTTTTTTCAAAAACCGCTATATTTTGGCATAAAATAAAAATATAAATCGAAGAAGCTTGAAAAAGTAATGTGCTTTTGTTAGTTTTCAACAAAAAACAGATTTTGAAAGAACTGCAGAATGAGTAAACCGATTCGGATGATTTTTTAATATGCTATAGAGGACAAGATTTAAAAAAACGTTGTCCTCTACATATAATCCCGTTTTGGCTTAGTTTTGAAGATATTCTGCAAAAAACTCACACAAATAGATTAAATTTAATCAACCTTTTTGTTCATTCGTTATTTATGTAGTCCGACAGTTATAGCTTAACCCTTAGCGATCGAATGCTGCCATATTCGCGACATTATGAATATTTTTAAAAAATTTAATTCCGCCATACAGGCGGCATGACGATATTTCAAGAAATCTGTTAGGTTAGGTTGATAGAAAAACGCCAGGAGGAAGGCGAAAAACAAGTAATTATTGCGATGCTTGTACTAAAAAACCTGGTATCCACATAGGGGACTGTTAGAAGTACCACACCCAAAAAAATATAAGTAATTTTGTATAAATACATTCTAAATCTATAAAAAATAAATTTGTAAACGTATATAAATCTATAAATTACAAACATACGTCTATTCGTTTATTTCAACTCCCATTATTTTTCTGTAATTTTCACTTCAGCATTCTTTTGTATCGACATATCTGTTCATATATTAGATCGGCAACTAAGTTTCCGGCGTTTTTTTTAAAAACAAACAAGATTTTTACCTCTTTTGATCTCTTTTAAATGCTATATGCGGAGTTTCGTTCAATACTGATGCAGAATTGAAAGCTTGGTTGGAGTCGAAATCGAGTAATTGCTACCGACAAGATATTTGAAAATCTTGTTGATCGTTGGGACGAAGTTGTAAACAAGGGAGAATACAATATTGATTAATTGGTTATTAATCTTTATTAAAAAGTAAATTTTAAAAAGATTTTTTTAAACAGTGGAAACTTAGCTGCCAACCCATTACTTGTTACTGAAAATTTCCATAAAATCCAATAAAGTGATACTAATTATCCACTTTTTTCGCTCTGGAAATAAAGCAATTAATTTCTTAAAAATCTGTCGATCTACTGGTCATTGTTATAGAAAAACACGCTCATTCGTTAGGGGTTAGAAATGGTAGGCGATAACACGCTTTGGGGCCCCGCGACGTCACGCGTATACACTTAATCATCGCAGTAATAGCGATGGTTTTTGACAAATATCTCAAAAATTAAGCTAAAAAAACGTTTATGTGTGCAGGAAAAAGTTATCCTAAATCTTATCCTCTACAGCATAGAAAAAAGTCATCGGAATCGCCTCACAATCGCCTGCAATTCCTTCAAATTTTCATTTTTTTTTAATATTAAAATATAACCTTCTTTTTATAAAACTGAAAAAAGATAAACACGTTTAGGACAAAGTCACTGAATCACAAAATTATCATATTATGAAATAAAGTATACAGGGTGTCCCTAAAAGATATTTACAAGCGGGCATCAAGTAATTCCTCATAAGAAAAATATGAAAGAAGTGCAAAATAACGTTTTTCGTTTGAGGCTTAGTTTTCGAGAAAATCGAGTTTGAAAGTTCGACGACTAAGATACTTCGTCAAGCAACATATATCGCCTATCAGTCTGCAAACCATGTTTAGAGCAATTAAAGCAGCGCATAGAAGATGCATTTGCAAATCTAAAGCATCAAAACACATTACCTAGAGTACAAGCATCCATAATTAAACGTATTAATCCATAATTAAAAGTAATTATCCTTTCTCGATAATTCAAACCTCTATAATACGAAAATTTTGTTCATTCCTTTCTGCTCAGCTGCGAAAACCTCTGCAAGTTGTAACAAAACTTACTTTAACTCGAATTATCTGTCAAGTATGTTAGATGCATTATTTTGCCTCTATAAATCGAATTTATAACCGCTAGACCTTTATAAATCGAACTTTTATCGTAGCTACCTAACTGGTAATAAACGCTAGAAAACATAAGACTTGCTTTCTTCTATCTCTCCAATTTGCTTATAATTATGTTTTGTGTGTAAAAAATAAATAATTCGTCTTTAAAAATTGAATTTTCCTTTCTTTAAGCCATTACAATCAGAAAATTATTAACTATCATGTAAACTTTCTGTAGGTTGAAGTTTCGTATATTGAACCTCTCTTAATCGAAAACTTTGATAAGTCGAAACCTCTATAACTCGAAGATTTTAGCTCTTCCCTTGGGAATCGAGTTATCGAGGTTCGACTATATAATATAAGAAGTTTTTGGCAAACATCTTGGAAATTAAAATCGACCGCCGCATTTCTGTATGGGGAAAAGTTATTCGGAATAATAACATTGATAACATATTTCAGTGTTATCGATAACGGTGAGGATGTGTAGCTTTTATAAAACTCGACGTACTTCCTTATAAGTAACATGAGAGAAATCCTCACTAATTTTATCCAGTTATCCAGTAATGTTCATGTAACTGTGATTTGTTTCAAATGTTCGAAATTTGACAGGTGCACAGAAGGTTTTGTAGGTGACTGTATGCATGTACACACATGCAATTGCTATGTATATATCGACCGCTATGCATAATGCATTAAGGGATGACGGGAAGTATGGATATATTACTCACGAGAGGCCAATGTTATTCTCCCAGGCGTCTCGTTGGCTAATGTTGATAAGGAAGAGCAACGTGTCCTCGACGACCGTGCGAAACGAAGACGAGGAACGTTCATTAAGGCAAGCCCTGTCCTCTTTCTCTCTCTCTCTCTCTGCTGTTTTTTTACCTTCTTACCTCTCTTCTTTCCTCTATTCCCTCGTTCCTATGCTGTCTCTCTTTCATCCTCAGTCTTTCTATTTCTCAGATCTCTCCCAGGTCTCTCCCTGTATCTCTTTTTTCCTTTATTCTCTCACTCTCCGTGCTTTTTCTCTCTCATTCTCTGTGTGCTTTCTTTCTCTGCTCTCCCTCTCTCTCTCTTCCTTTTTATTATTTTTGCCACTCTCCCCCCCCACCCCTCTCCTTGAAAAAGACGACCCTGAAATCCTTAGAAATTGTATTATAGTTCCACGCGAAGAAAACACACCTGTTATTCACTGAGAACACCGGAAATGGCACCATCAGAACACGGAGTACCAGTAATTTCTAGCGACACGGTTTTTAATCTTGCCCTGCGCCCAGGTAATTGTCACGTGCCATGAAGCCAAGGGGACATTTTTCTTTCGAAATACGTGTCGTTTGTGAGAAAATGAGATTCAAAGGTATGATGGCGTACAGTTACTGGAAGGGATATAGCGAGATTTGTTGAATCGGTACACTATCAGCCAAAACTTCGAATACATCTACTCTGTTTGTATTTCAAACGCAACCTAAATAAAATACGATGGAATGTAAAAAAATACTTAATTGCTTTTAAATTTTATTCAAAGTTTATATTTATATGTTTCTATGATATAATTTTAAAACAAAGTTTTCTGAAACAAATTTCTAACTCTTTTATATTTAAACAAAAAAACACGGTTACAGTAAACAGGTTATATATGTGAAATTCTAGTGGTGAACTAAAAATACAATCTGATAAATATTTAAATACAAACGCACACAATTTACGGTTATGGTAACCCTTATTAGAGTTTATATTTTTATAATACAATTATTATTGTATTATAAAGTTTTGTGTATTTTAATATATCGATAGCAATTTGCATATTAGTTCTCACGGTCATATACTATACTTCTCTTTTCAAAACTTGTTTAACTTCAAACACTCTTCTTTCTTTATTAATATCTAAAATTTTACTACTGCACCGCCTGTACATTTAACTGTAAATTTTAAATATTTTATCGTAACGTTTACCATTTTGAATATAATTTGTTGTACAGTAGAATTTCGATTATCCCAACTATAATTAACATAAATTTGGTAAAAAAAAGAATGCATACAGAATATTTTATTAGAACTACTATACATCAGAATTTTATAAAAATCGATTAATCGCCATTTTGGAGTATTCCCTAATTAAATCGATAATTCGAGAAATTATATTGGAGAACCCGAAAATTCGAAATTAATTTCTTCCTTCAACCATTCGAATAATCAAGGATCTATATTTTCTTACATTTTTCACCAATTCTATTTATTACAATTTGTTAATTGCAAACTCCTTTTTCGACGTTCCCGCAATTCGAACAGGACCTATTCAATATTTAATCTCGTTACATGCATACGATGATCGTAAAACGTTTATTTACGTGGAAATATACGGGTGGTATTTAATTAATGGCGAGCAATTTACAAAATTGCCGTTGCTATTACTTTGAAGAGTATTCGTCTGGAAAGAATGGAATTTTTCAAACGTCATACACTTTCGAAATACCACGCTTTATAACAGACTAAGTGAAAATATCGTAATTCTTTAAATAATTGATTTTGTAATTTTTTTATATTCCCTTCATTTATTAAATATTTAGTTCCTATAAAGCTAAATTAGTGTTACTACAGACGTCATGCCATGTTACAATCGACTCGAGATTGGGGATGGTTGTAACACTTTCTGCTGTCTCCATTTTTTATTACTAACTTAGATATTTCTAATCATACAGTAAAACTACTATAACTAAATAATGCCACATGATCAAGTAACATTTTCGTATAAAAATTTTGTTTCTAAGTGAGCTAACAATTTTTGCGTAATAAGTAATTGATCTCCCCTGTAGTGTCAACAAGCGATTGTTAGTGCAAAAATGTATTGTGAAAGTAAGACCACAAAAACTTATTAAAGAACCCAATAAACAATAGTTCTTAAACGTTTTAATAATCGTTTAACTTCATTCTTCAGATGCGTTCAATTTTTCGCAGGTATTCTCATACAGTAGAACTCCGATTATCCACCATACTTGAAACCGAGGTAGTTCCAGGCAATCAAATATACCAAATAACTAGACTCTACCTACATACGAAGTGATACAAAAATATAATTTAAAACAACCTTTAATGATATATTAATTCAATTTATTAACAGAAATAAATTATAAAATACAATATATGCGTATAGAACATATAAAATATAATAATTAATACGTAATATAAATATATTAATTAATATGTAATATATAACTGTATTTCTATTGCTTAAACATCATTGCCAATGGATGTCGATGCAGCAACGGAAAAAGAAGATTGAGTATCGCAAGGCGGTATTTAAATAGTGTTCGTATGATAACTTGCTCGTGAAATCAGAGGTGGACAAAACGTAATCTGATTAATAATTCATAATTATAATTACTTTCAATAATCAATTATAATAATCATCAGAATATAGTTGATTACTGCCCAACTGTATGTGAAATGTATATGTACATTTGTACATGTTCACGACGAACGGGCGAATGTGCCGGTTAATCGTGCATTCCGGATAATCGGGTACCGAATGATCGAAATTCTACTGTAGTTTCGATCGAGACTGTACCTATAGATGTGGTATTATGCATGTAATACACGTATCCGCGATGAATTGTGAAGTACAAATGGTTCGGGTTGGGTTCTGTGCAAATGGTACGAACCGAGCAGCAATAAAGACGAACACGGTTATTAAAGGGAATTTGTATTGTCAGTTGAGGCAAGCGTAAATTCACCGCGAGCTGCGAAATTGCGAGTGTAAGCCACGGATCAGGTCAGCTGGGTAACTATATTGATCAAAGGAGAATCCTTCGTGAAATATGTCGCAGTTTACGATGATCGTCGCATGCGAATCGTTTCACATAGAATACCATGTCGTCACAAGCATACTGATGTGTACGGATGGAGTATGAATTATTCTTCCTAAAAATCACGCTGATTCTTATCTACCGGTGGGACAGTTTTTCGCATTATCTGTGTGATATTGGTTTAATGAGCAATGAATAACGAGGTACAAGTGTAAATGCGTATGGTTGAATGAGGGCGTGAATCTTAAGAACAGTTGCTACATATACGAGAGGACGATCTAAGAATGGTATGATCAGTAATTGTTATGAACGGAATGAATATGAGTTGCGGGAGACCGGTACAATAGCGAGATTGAGAAAGAGAAAAAGTAAAAGTAAACACAGCGAAGAAAATCGCAATAAGGGAATCAGAGAGTGAGAATGATAGAGAGACAGTTATCCATTTAATTTCAAAATAATATATTATCACCTTCATTTTAATTAAAATATAACCAATTATCATACATCGTCGTTCCAATTTGCTCACAGTCTGCACTTTTAACAGACGGTATTTTTTATCCAAATTAGTGGACGTAGACTCATGCCATTTTAATACGTTGAACGTGTATATATGAAGTTTACACATTATAAAATTAACCATATCTATTCAACGCTTCCTTCTTTAAAAGTACAATAGATATTGCGCACGACTGCTACAACAAAACGTTAGCGCTTGCGGTTGCGTAAAACGTAAAAGTGGTGTGTACCATAGGCATTGCAATATGAATAATATGCATACTCATTCTATAAGAAATATCACCGAGAAAACTCATCGCATCTTGTTCAGACAGAAATAAAGCAATGACAAAAATTGTGCATCAACTTTTAAACAGATTGCTATTTAAGAGGAAGCTTTAATTTTCAAATCCATGATGATCTTAGTTACTTAAACAATTTTTAAAACTTTTAGAAGTCGTTTGAATTAGAAAAAATTCGTAGGACAAACCTACCTTCATTTTCTTACTCATTTTTTAGTATTACTAATAATAATAGTAACAAGTATATTTATTTTACGGGATGAGACCTTTTGTCACAAAATGATGCATAATATAATCATGAGTAGCTAGCATACAAGAATGACAAAAAAAGATAGCAAAAATAAAATGTTTACAGTGATGATAATAATAATAATAACAATTATAGAAATAAAAATAATAGCTAAGTTGAATAGCAGATGGTATTAAAAACAGAACGTTTAAAACGAATTATACGAATTGTCAAGAAAGTCCAGAGACTTACAAAAAAAAATTAAAATTCATAAGAAAACGATTCATACAATGTGTGTACAATGCACCGCAGACTGGAAGAGAGAAATATTATAAAGGTTCCTGATCTATACAGGGTGTTAATCTACCTATGGACTTAAATGAAATGGGGGTTCTAGACGATGAAATAAGACGAAAATCAAGAGTGACGAAATTTCGTTAAACGCTTCATTAATTAGTTATTAGCAGTTAAAGATTGCCAATCCGGCTGCAGCGCCGGCCGTTGGGCTCGCCGCGCACAGCCGAACCCAGGACCGTATCGACATGTATCATAACGCTTACCTTGTGGGGCGCAGGAAAACTTGTTTGTCGTGGATATTTCAAAATCAAAACTGCAGTCAGTTTTCAAAATGTTGAATGACATTAAACCTGCTTACTCGCAAAATCCACAAGAGCATGTCAAATCTCGCCCATTGGGATGTTCGAGTAAAGAGGGTCAATGATCTCTTAAAGCAGATAGTACACTGCCCAAAAGTGAAGCACCCACACGCATTCAAATCGCGATTGTCCCGTCCGCGAATATTTATTGAATAATACACTCGCACCACGATTATCCCATCCGCAGTCTCCACAAAAAGGTACACAACACACGTGCACGAATCAGTCATAATTTACACCGCCACTATAATGTATTCTTTTCTCTCTTCATTTGCACTCTCACGACACCACACACGCGACACAAAATACACTCACAACTATATTTTATGTAAAATTAAATTTAAAAAAATGTTATTTAAAAGAAATTAACTATAACTAGAAACAATCTGAAAAAGCTTTTTTAATGAAGTCGAAAAATAATTCCCCTACTGAACAACAGCAGAACCAAATGACGACTGACGAATACGCCAGAAGAAGAATTTCTCTGCGATTGCGTTGGAGGACTGATATTCTTTTGTCATCGACTGCGTTCGATCGCCACCAGAGATCAGTCGCTAACGAAACTGTGTTGATGTGTGGTTTGTTTTCTCGTCGTGTGATTTTATCGCTGAGTTCATTACGAGTGCGTGATACATGTGGATAGATAGATTTCAGAAACATTTTCTTAGTTTTTCTTTTACTGTGTTTGAATTTGAATAATAGGAATATTACGAAGCAAATATTAATCGAAAAAACAGCTTTCTCTTTCTGAATTTCTCTTTCGTCATTTGGTTCTGCTGTTGTTCAGTAGGGGAATTATTTTTCGACTTCATTAAAAAAGCTTTTTCAGATTGTTTCTAGTTATAGTTAATTTCTTTTAAATAACATTTTTTTAAATTTAATTTTACATAAAATATAGTTTTGAGTGTATTTTGTGTCGCGTGTGTGGTGTTGTCGTGAGAGTGCAAATGAAGAGAGAAAAGAATACATTATAGTGGCGGTGTAAATTATGACTGATTCTTGCACGTGTGTTGTGTACCTTTTTGTGGAGACTGCGGATGGGATAATCGTGGTGCGAGTGTATTATTCAATAAATATTCGCGGACGGGACAATCGCGATTTGAATGCGTGTGGGTGCTTCACTTTTGGGCAGTGTACTATCTGCTTTAAGAGATCATTGACCCTCTTTACTCGAAAATCCCAATGGGCGAGATTTGACATGCTCTTGTGGATTTTGCGAGTAAGCAGGTTTAATGTCATTCAACATTTTGAAAAGTGACTGCAGTTTTGAATTTGAATTATCCACGACAAACAAGTTTTCCTGCGCCCCACAAGGTAAGCGTTATGATACATGTCGATACGGTCCTGGGTTCGGCTGTGCGCGGCGAGCCCAACGGACGGCGCTGCAGCGGATTGGCTGATTTGGGGCAATGTTTAACTGCTAATAATTAATTAACGAAGCGTTTAACGAAATTTCGTCATTCTTGATTTTCGTCTTATTTTACCGTATAGAACCCCCCATTTCATTTAAGTCCATAGGTAGATTAACACCCTGTATATAAAATTTAAATTTTTCTAAAGTTTAGTGCTAGAGAATCTTAAAGAAAGCTCCAGTTAGAAACGTGAAAACAGTAGGTTTCGCCTTTAAAGTGATCCGAGAAAGATTATTTTGTGACTTCTTTTCATGAAGTTCTTCTTATGCCCGAAACATCACGTTGGATGTGTTGTATCGTTGGAGTGTTCTCAGGATTGAGTTTTTTGAACTTAATCGATTTAACTCTGGCTGAGAAATGTTGCTGGACGTTTTGCGATTTTATTGACAGTAGTAGGTGGTTCATACAAACGTTGTAGTATTCTCTTGAAAGTTGTTACCGTTCTGTTGGGGGCCATGACTATTCTGTTGAAGATTGAAAATCGAAGGAGAATGGAATAGCGTTTTAGAGATGGAAAGGTAAAATTTAATGTTAAGAAGTGGGGATGGAAAGGTGAGAAATGTAAAGTTGGTTGTCGTCAACGGTCAAAGTTTGGACCCACATCACGTGGCAGCCACCTTTGTTGACCTAAGTCAAAAAATAACTATATTTCAAGCTAGCCGTGGAGACGGCCATGTTTTCAGCTACTAGGGTCTGAACAATTCTAATAATTCAAAGATTGGCAACGTTTCGGTCAAGTGTGCCAGTATTTACGTCCGGCACTGTATAGTTATTTCTGTTATACAGTATAACTTCCCGTATGTAAACTAATAAGAAGACAACAGTGTTCAGATAAGAAGTTTGTTTAAATATTTGTGCACCTTGTATCTCTTTCACTGTCAAATTTTATAACTTTTTAAGATAAGAAACTATTATTAGACAACATTCTGTTTGGATAATAGAATATCTGGGAACAATATTCGAATAATGGGTGGTCGGATAAAGGAGGTTCTATCTAACTGATTTGTGTCTAGTTCTATACGATATTTCCATGTGTCTACAAAACGTAACACTTTCGAAACACACTATCTACGTTCCTACGATTTCACAGGCTTGTCTCGTATTTCCTAGGAACGCGGTTGAAAGTTAGGAAGCGCGGAAAAGAAGAGTGCAAAACAAGGATACTCCCAAGCTGTCCGTGACTCCGCCGTTCCCCGCATATAATATGAGGATGATATTCATTTCTCATCCTCGCAGAACTTCCGTCCAAGTGCGGATCCGCGGTGTATATTAACAAAGATAAGCGCTGGGTACGTCGAATCTGTTGAAAGTTGAAGTTGAAGCCGGAGTTGGTCGACGAGCAAAATGTCGGGCGAAACTCAAGCCAGAGATGAGATTGAAGTTTCAACTCCTGACAGAGGAGTTCAACCGGGGCGAGCGAAACGGAGCTGGAATTTCATAGGTAAAACTGTGCGCGGACCTTACACAGGGACTCTGTTAACAAGTATCAAAGAAACCCGGGCTTTGAATAATGATAAGCGCTCTTATTCGGACAAGAAGTTGCTACAGAGTTCGTTTACCTAGTTTTCTTTGTTTTTACTACGACTGGACGGATAATCCGAATTATCCAGATAATCTGAATATTCGAACGCCTAGTGCCCATTCTTCAACAAGTCTTTCGATTGTTGTTATTTTTTTATGTTTTTTCAAATGATCACCTTGCGTAACATGATGGAGCAAAACACGTTGTAGATAGCCTATCCAAAAAAATAGGCTAGATTTTAGCTGAAGGAGGGAGGGTAGCGCGAGTGGATGGCATTCGTTTCTTTCGCACTGTGAAGCAGAGTGAGGGACATAAAGCAAAGCCAACTCTGCGTCGCGTCGCATTCATAGTTCAGAATTATAATCTACTGTGCGTCTTATACTATATAATGTACTTTCAGCTGCAGCTTAGATACTGACTTACATGTTACAACATATCCTATCTTTTTGTTACACCCATCTTTCACATAAACAAATATATTTTCTGGAAAACAACATAAACAATGGCCGCTTTTTCAGACGTCACTAATGAATGTCACATGCACCCGCGAGAAGTTGACTAGCGGGACGGCACAAGGACAAGAAGGACACTTAGCTTACTCCACTCAATTCTTTCTATCACGCGTTGATCATTCGATTCATCTTATTGATGTCACCGTTTTGGTCAGTAGTGAAAATACTATTGTACTATTTTATATGTACTATTTTCATAATAGTGTATTACCGAACGTTTATTTTAGGTTGTCGCTGCAAGTGCTTAGAGCGTAATTTAGGCTATTGAACGATTTATGGCTGAGCGCTTGGTGTGTCTCAGGTTGAAAGTGCGTTAGAAAGTATGAATGCAACCCCAAGGGGCCACTTGACGACTGGTGTCTTGAAGACACGCAGCCATCGGGCGCCAAGGGGTGTATTGGTTATAGTATGCGTGGGAAAGTTTAGGAATGGCAAGCAACCTGACATTGCGTCGTCTAAAAGATAGGACCTTTGTCCTTAAGGATCTAGCCACGGAGTGGGGAAGGCTATGTAGCCTTCTGGAAAGAGGACTGTGGTCATCACACAGCACTTACCTCAGAACCTTGAACTGGTAAAGGCCTTTCTTCTTTTTAACCGTCTATAACAAGTATTAGAAAAGGTGGACTTTTAGAGACTAGAAGCAATCAGTCCTGTATTCCTTTTGTTATCCAACTTCTTGTGAACGCACAGTACGTGTAGTCAATGATAGCACCGCTATCTTCAAGACAATATGTTTATCACACTAACCCGGTATAATTACAATGGTACAATATGTATTTCATCTTTGACTCCTTTTGCACGTGATAACGATTTCGATTAAGGCTCACATCTCGTTCGGTCTTTTTTTGCAAGGCGACGCGAGCGTTGCAACAGAGTTACCGTTGAGAATTTGCTTACGACGTTGCCGCTATGTACATATATAAATACAGTATTATCTCGATCAGTGTTTATCAGATGGGGAAGTAGCGTTACCCTCGCTCTTCTTACTTTGACCATCGACGGGGGTTCTCCGCTCGCTCTGCACCGCCAAGCTACGCTAGTTAAAACTAATTGTAAGTGGGATAAATAACGAGTGTCACCGACTGTTTTTTACTACCTCATACAGCATATGTAAGAATACAGTTTGATAGGAACTACGAACTTACGAATACCCGTTATTCCTTTCCCTACTCGGTCCCGATCGCCACGAGTAATATCGGAGGAAAAACGGAGCAAACGGGGCAAGCGGAGAAGACCGAAAGCCGTGAGGAGTGGAAGAACTTCGTGATACGATATGGTAACGCTAGTTTTAATATAAGTGGTTTTTCATGACTCCTTATAAGCTGTCTTGCTGTCCCCTTCACTGTCTTTGCAGTTGCTGCGGAGAGTTCAATCCCGCTTAAAATATCCGCAACATTTGATATTCGGTTTTCGGCCATCTTTTGTGGCGTTTCATGTCTTGAAAAGATCGAAAGACACGTCAAATTTTAATAATTCTAGTTGCAATAATAAAGATATGCCTCCTAAAGATACTGTTCAAGTTTGAAACAAATGAGTTTATTAGAGTGGACGTAATGAAGAAGGAAAGCCACAAATAATTGACAATGAGACAGCTAAAAACGTAGACCAAGACATGATACCACCAACGAGGTTCAAAAGGCTCCTATCTAGCTCGACACCCACCAGCGTACCTGCAAGTACAGAAGGCAATCAAAAGGAAAGACTAAAGATTGCAGCTACAGTTTCCAAAAAGAAAATTAAAATTTAGAGTAAAATAACGTACTTCATTAATGAAATTCAACAAAAGTTACTTCCAGTTAAAAAAACATAATAACAAACTTCCAAAAATACCCGTTAGATTTCGAGAAACTTTATATTTAAAACGTGGGGAAATCACGACATAATTGGAATTGCTAGAAAACACACAGAGGATCTTTCTGCTTTGACCAATATGCTGACAGATGTACATATGTGCATTACTTGAGGATAATGCCATGAAAAATCGTTTTGTAAGGATCAAAAAACGGATTCAAGCTCCAGATTTTGAACACTCAACAGGTGAAGACTTCAGTTCCAATGATGATTTCACCATCTAAGGCTTAGAAGAGAATATTCATCATAGAATACAATTCTCCGGTGTTAAAAATTCTATTCTGGAATGCGAGGAGTGTCATGCGAAGGAAACAAGAATTACTGACAATTTTAAAGGAGGAAGATATATTTATCGTGGCTAAAGTCAGAAGATATCCTTAACTTTTCAGGATTTGTATCTTTTATAAAAGATAGAACTCATTCTAGGGGAGCAGGAATATTCATACTAATTCGTTCAAAATTAGCTTACGTAGAATTAAAAAATATCAATTCTCCAGATCAGACGGTAGAAATATACGGGATACAGATCACAAGCATTAAACCAACTTTAGACCTAGTAGTTTGCTATAGAACGCCACGATGCACTCTTACCCAAATGGAATGGAATTAAATTGTACAAAATATAGATACAAATCACCATGACATATTATTAGGTGATTTTAATTCACATAACAACATTTGGAATTGTAAAGACACTGATATTAATGGTGGAAGATTCTGATGCAGTATCGAAAATCATAATCTGTTTTTACACAATGAAAATTTAATCATACGCATAGATTTGTCTGGAAATTTGAAATTAAATATACATCTAATGCTTTCTTCTATGAATATAGTCGACAAGATGAACATAGAAGTTATTGACCAAATGTGGAGTTCGGATCATTATCCTATTTTTATGAACATTGCTATAAATCGAAATTACTATAAAAAAAAAACTTTCAAGTTAAAATCGAAATGCACTGATTGGAAAAAATTCGCAAAACATTTAAATAACATCTATTCTCAGTTTCTTTCAATTGAATACGATCAACTTCCATCTAATAGAAAGTACGAATATTTTTATAAGATCATTAGGGAAGCCGTAGAATCTAGCACAAAAAAAACTAACAGGCAATTCAAAATTTAAAATCCAGTTCCCTGGTGGAATTCCGAATGCAATAAAATTAAACGACTTTGACGTGCTTCGTATAAAAAGTGGGAACACACCAGTAATCTATGCAACCTGATAGAGTACAAAAAAGTATGTGCTATAGCAGTCAAAACTTTTAAAAGAAGAAAAAAGAGTGCTTCAAAGAATTTGCAAAAAGTATAGACTACTGCTGCGATCCTAGATATGTCTGAAACAAATGCAAAATTTTAAAAAATAAGTGGATTAATGTTAACCCCTCCCACAGGGCCAATGATGGACAAATAAAAGATGAAGTATAAAATGCTTTAAACAAACTAAGTCCTCCTTGGGTCTCCTCAGACCCAAACCTCTAATGTGACTGCAATGCGAATAATTTCTTTGATATGCACTTTGAATTTGTAGAATTTAATACAGCTTTAGAGGGTGCAAATAGTAAATCAACTCCAAGATTAGATGGTATAAATTATGAAATTTTACAGAACATACCGGTAAAATTTTAATTACTCAAATATTAGAATTTAGAGATTATGCAAGCTCTTTGAAGCACTTATCAAGAACAGACTGCAGTGATGGATGGAATACAATAATCTCCTACTTGAATGCCAATCAGGTTTTAGAAAAGACCGATTATGTATTGATAATCTAGTCAATTTGACATTGCAAGCTGATAAAGCTATGTTAAACAAAAAAATATATTATTACCGCCTTCTTAGATGTTCGTGGAGTGTTTGATAATGTCAACAGTGACATCTTACTAAAAAGACTAGCAGAGATAGGCTGTTCACATAAAATAGTAAATTTTGTCAAGTTTATAACGCATGGAAGATATAATTATACAGATCACTTACAATTAGAAGACGAATATAAAATAATAGGTAAAGGTGTTCCTCAAGGAGGAGTACTTAGTCCATTATTATATATTATATACGTGTCCAATATTTTCTCCAATCTGCCTAAAACCATCACTGTGTCGAATTTTGATATTGCAATTTTTGAAAAATATCACCCTTAACACGTTAAGCGCCACGCCGGTCCCTAGGGACCGACGCTAGACTTTCCGTTGAGGCCTCGTCGGTCCCTACGGACCGGCAATAGATTTTTCATTCTTCTATCGCGGCGCGTATGTCGGTCCTTGCATACTTGTGAGACTGAACATTTAAACTATTCAATATCGAGTTTTGTTTGGTCAATGCTTCAAGGAAAAGAATATAATACTTAAAAACATTAATGTAATTTATTAAAACAAGATAAGCAAAGGTGAGGTTTCTGTGTACGTTACCCGATATTTATTTATACTCTGGCCCCCCTGACGGCCATAACTGTGACTTGAACGAAACGGCACAGAAATTCGGAGTGGCGCTTAACGAGTTAAACAGATATATAAACTTAATCGAAAAATCTGTAAATGCTATCAACCAAAATCTATTAGCCTAGGTCGCCTCAAAAACAGTATTAATGCATTTTAATAACAGAAACATTCCCCCAGGGCAAATAAGTATTATAATTGTATTACAGAGTATTATTTATGATTATAAAATGTCATTTACTTCGCATATAAATGATATACAAAAAAGATGTACAAGAGCACTAAAAATTATAAAGTTTTTATGTGGTACATGGTGGGGCTCACACCCTGAAACACATAATGATGCTTTACAAGAGCTTTGTTCGTTCGGTCATAGAAAATGCTTGTTTTGCATATTTCCCTACTTGCAAAGATAATATACAGAAGTTAGAGAGAATACAGTTTGCTGCAATAAGATTAGCTCTGGGGTATCGAAGAAGCACTCCAACGAACATCTTGTTAGCAGAATCTAAACTGCCACTCATTCAAGAGCGAACAAAGTTCTTGATAAAACTGCTACTTAAGTAAAGCTTTATCTAACATAAATTCCGCCGTCAACAGAACAGTATATAATTAACATAAAAAGTGCTCTAAGAAAAATAAGAAAAACAAGAAAAGCCGGATATAGAAACAGTGTATTAATAGCATGGTAAAGTGTATCAAGTATATTGATGTATGCAGTCATTATCATAATTATCGGCATGAATATAAAACTCTAACAACGTCAATTACAATTAACACTGCTATGTACTGTACTAAGGGAAGCAAAAAACCTCAACAAGTTACTGAATGATATGCTCTTAAAAAGTAATGCTTATGCAATTTATACAGATGGAAACAAAATTACAGGCAACGCGTATGTCGGTTCAGCATGTAGATGTCCTAATCTAAACATTGAAAAACTAAGAAGTATCAACTGCAACGCCTCAGCTTTCACCGCAGAATCTATAGAGTTAAACGATGCTTTAGACATAGTATTTATATCTTTCGGATTCCCTAAGTGCCCTTCAAAGCCTACAAAGTGTTAAAACAAATATTAAAATAAACCGCTACATTTTAAAGATGAAAAGAAAGTATAATGTATTGATATAAAAAAGCGTCAATATAAGATTTTTCTCGATTCCGTTCCATATTAGGATTCAGGGAAATGAAAATTATCCGTTAACAACGTACCAACTGTTCCGTTTACCGATCTTTTTGAGAAATTCCGAAAAGCTGCAAGGATATAAACAATAAATATTATAACAGAGCAAAGTCTCACTATTAATAAATCACGACCATGATACACATATAAAGGTCTTCCACGTGAACTTGTAACCATTAACCGTTGTAGAGAAAACCATTACAACTCAGTGGAATTATTATCTCGAATAGGCATAATTACTGAATTCCTGTATGTAAATGTAAAAATAAAATACAAGACTTAAACCATATTATTTGGCAATGCCATCTCTATAACACACACAGAGCAAAGCTAATTAGACAACTACAGAAAAAGAGACTCTTTCTCTCTCTAAATGTAGGATCTATAATTGCTCAGCCAAACATTTGGGCTTGCAAATGTATTTTTACTTTCTTGAAAGACTGTAATTCAAAAGTATAATGCATTGTAGTTACATAAATTAATGTATCAAGCAAATGTTATATATATGTTTAGCAGAAATAAATCTTATACGAGGTTTCAAATGCTTCAATAAAAAAAAAATTTAAAGCTTCAAAGAGAGAGAAACCATTGACACTCTCTTCTTTTCCTAAATGTGATATTATATACTACAATCAAAGTTGCCGAGGTTTCGAACAAGATTTATAGCGCGCCCTCTCTCTTTCACTCGCAGTTTGCTACAGTTACCACGGCGAAGAACATGCAAAATAGAGGACCGTTTTGTTATATTTGCGTTTTGTCTACCGAACAGGCCACTTATAATGAGGCAATAGTGTACTATTCTCCCATTGGAAGAAGGCACAACATGCTTACATTCCCGCTCCTGTTACAATCCGCTGACTCTTCTATCACCACAGGCAGTGATCGCTGTTGGCCGAAGACAGCAACGAAGATCGATGGCTGTCAATTCGTGACTAAGTGAGACAGAATACTCACTCATTGTCAGCATATATTCTCTCTCTTGGTCACAAATCCAGTGTCGTCGATCTTTGTTACCGTCTTCGGCCAATAATGGCAAATACCTGTGATAATAGAAGAGCTAGCGAACTACAACCGGAGTAGGGATGTAAACACGCTGTACCCTCCTCTCGTGGATGGATAGTACACCCGTTATGTCCTTCATTGGACTGCACGATGCAAGGTAACGAGGACCGCAGTGTAGCACCATCTACCACCACTCCTTCGCCTTGAAATCTAGCTTATTTTTCTGCCTCTGCTGGTTGTAACATCGAACAACTGTCCCTCGGCTCGTGAACCGATTCGCCGATTCAGCAAGCGACCGCTGGCTGATGTACCATCGACTCCTCGTCACTGCCTCGAAACAGGTAATAAATCCGAGCCGTGGAGCGTAACCTGATGGGAACGGCGTGAAAGAAAAGTTGAATCGCCGTTTGCGAGTTTCGCTGAGGTCGGTCCTACGTATCTTGTCGGTTTACGGCTTTCTGAAACGAAACATGGGATAGAATCCTCTATTATCCGAATCGGGATACATTTCTTTAATTGAGTTAACAAAAATTTGGATTTGCATTGAAATCCATGAATTGTAAGAAATTGGGAAAACACAGCGCGTTACATAATTGCAATATTAATGAGACATGAAACAAAGTGAAATTGAAATTTATTATAGCGATATCTTTTCTAAACAATAATTTACATCTACCTAACTATAAACAAATGCACCAAATTTATGCTTTACACAAAACATTTTTATTATAACAAATAAGAGTGGGGAGGGGGGAGAAGGAAAGACACAGAAAGAGAGAAAAATTTACAATAACTTATGAAATCGATGGTTAAGTAATATTTTTTATTAAGGTCAATTTATTCTACAGATATATTTTTTATAAATTTTCCTTTCAGCATCTTCCGAATCTTTTCACTATTGAATGCGTACTTCGATCGAACGAAAAGCGTAATAAACAGAAGCTTTTCATCGTTTCACGAGTCATTGTAGCCATAACCCAACAATAACATCTCGATTGCAAGAAACAAACCTAATTTCATATGTTACAACTTACAATTGGTACCCAGAATCACGGTCGGGCGAGCGCAAAGAAAAACAGGAGAGAGAATGACGGTCGAAACGAACGAATAACAGCGTCGTTAGGATCGGATGGCTCTAAGAAATCTCGAGGGTCCACACACAGTGTATGTGCTTAATTCCAGGTAGGAGAGCACCCTGTTCCGGTTGTTTCTTCCTTCCTGTTCGCTCGCATGTACGTTCCAGCTTCACGTTTTACGGGTGGACCCGTAATCGAACTGGCGGACCTCGTCTCCTTTCATTGCCCGCATAAAACGTTTCGATTTACAATTTCGTCGCTTAACTGCTGCACTGTCTTCCGAACGTAGTTTAGGTGGAGGCCAGCTAGCTAGCTCGCTAGTCGATAGGAGGTCATGAACATTCTCTTCGTTTCCAGGACCAGCCGAAATGTAGCGCATTACGTCTGACAAAAAGGTGTCGATTAAATGCAAAACTTTGAAACTATGTGAACATGCTGTACTTTTCGAAATATAAAATAGTATATAGTAACATTCTTACATTATACTGTTATTTTTTATTTGTTTTTCTTCTTATTTATTACTGCTCAAAGTATATAAGGTAGAACCCCTCTTATGCAAGTACCCATTATCTGAATATTGTACCCAAATATTCTATTATCCGAACAGTGTGCCGTCCAATAATAATTCTTTATCTTAAAAAGTTATTGGATTTAACAATAAAAGAAGTAGGGGATATACAAATATTTAAATAAACTATTAACCTTTTTAATATCCATTCAGATAAATACAGTACAGTATAAGAAAAAGCAATTGTTGAACTGAATACTTTTGTCTTCCTATTACCTAGTTCATGTATGGGAGATTCTACTATACTTTAAGAGAAAGCTTTCGTAATTCTCAATATCTCCGTAATGTCTGTACGTGCTAAATAATCTTCATAATGGTCAATATATACACGATCGTGGCCGTGTATTCCATAAATACTGAACCGCGGCCAACGTTGTTACACTATAACGGAAATTACGTATACTGCATGACCCACCTAACTCTGCCACTTAAATCACTAAAAAACTGTTTGTTATACAAAAAAAATGTTATAAGCAAGAGTTGTAGAATATAATGTGAAGCATGTACATTTTTCGAGTTTGCTTTTTTGTCGAGATTCATAGGTTACTTTGAATTTTTAAGCTGTAACGTATAAAACTTGAATCTAACAGAATTTAATAGCATCCAACAGTAGACTCTCTCGTTTAACCGATCACTGGACCAGACCACTGGTCGGATATATGATTGACCGGTTAATCCAAAGATATACAGAAGTTTTCTTATAAGTACTCTATTAGTACTTAGGCCTTATGAAACGATACGAAATCCAGTGTTCAAACATTTAGTATGAACAAAAACAAAATTAATGAGAAAAAGGCTATTTAAGCAGATAGCAATATGATAAAAAGTGCATTTAATCGGATGAACGTTAATAATTATAGAATGCGAAATTAATTTTTGTACTAGACAGTTGGTCAAGTGGAGACCAGAACCGAACAATCGGGAGTCTATTGTATATTATATTTTAATAATATATATTAATGTAATAATATTTAACGTAAAAGTTACTAATGTTATTAATGATTACAAAGTAGTTTTCGCGCACTATTAAATAGAACATCCGAAAATATGAAATTGTTCGTTCAAAAGATTATTAAATCAATGTCGAATATTTTAATCAAGCAAAATGATATCGGTATGATCGAAATATTAATAATGTTTCATTATAGCCTGAATGAAAATGCTGAATATTAAGATTTAATGGAGCAGATGTGGTGCTTTTGACGTAATCGACGTTTTTTTTTCATATCTGCTGATAAAAAGTGTCTGTATATTGGGAAAGCGTACAATTTTATTGGCATTCAGTGATTTCTGTCCGATGAAAACCATCGATGTAAATATCGACCTAATTACAGAGCAGGTTTTTACGTGAATCACAAAAAATCGATATCACAATATCTATAAATTAATGACATCAAAACCAAACATGCACCCCTGTTCTCAGTTTTTCTATTACTACCCCTGGCAAAAAGTTTTCGATTAAATCAAGCAGTACGACATTATGTAAAAATACTACAGTTTAAGACCTAAAATGATATGGTATAAATACATGTAAAATAATGGGAAAGTTGAATTAGTCATTAAAAATCATTAGAATTAAACATTGATAACAATTTTTATCATCGAAACAAAGATAATGAAGAGACAGGGTAGTGGTAATTGGAAAAAAGTATTTGATTGGTAGAAGTCTTGGAAAAAATGTTTTGCCCATAACTGAGATAATCATTCAAGAGTGTATCAGCTTTATTAATTAAACACTTTGACAATAACAAACTGTACAAACCGTAAAGTGTAAATAAAATTCAGGAATTTTCTTCACAACTAAATATTCTTTTTTAATGAATATTTTACTTGTTCATTGCTTTCTTTTTTATAATAAGCGAAAATTTAAATTATTTTTTGTATTCATTTCGTATTAGACCGATTTAACTATCCTAAGTATTTTGTATTTATACCATCCCATTTTGCATATGATCGGAAACTTTCTGCCAATATAATAATTGATTAATATTTAATATTTATAATATTTAATTTTTTAATATTTAACGACCGGCATTGCTGAGATCGGTTACCTTACAACAATACTTATCATCTTCTCAGCTCCTAGCTATACTCATTTATATAACCGTTTACAGTTTACTAATCGATGTTGCAATTTTCGAATTCGAAGCAATCCTTAAACGTCTCAGTATGCCGTAAAAGTACGCTGACGCCGCGCCGTGCCAAAAGAGGTCGTCGATCTCTCGACGAAAAATTTCTCCCGTAATTGCGATTGTCACCGCAATCGCACCACCACAGATGTGTTCCTCTTCCCTACCCCCGAGCCACCCTCCGTTCTTCTTACGCGGTCTCCTAAATTTCGAACCTAGAATTGCCGGGCCGCGCGCATACGGCAGATAAATGGCGTTCTTACAAAAACTCGTAGTTCCACGCTTCTCTGCCGGCTGGGCCATTACGATTTAAATTAGTTTCCTCGCAGCCTGGCCACCGGGGAAAGGGACAGGGGGGACGCGGAGCGGAGGGAATGATAATAGAGGGAGCGAAGTAAAACGGGAGAAAAAATGGAAGATGCCTGGCGTATTCAAAAGGTCTTTTCGCCGTGAACATCAATTATTGCTAGATATACAGGGTTGAATATTTATCGAGGAAGCGGAGTGATAACGTTTTTAATCCTATGTAATTTTTTAAACACCTTCTTGGTAATATTTCATTATTTTACGTGTTTTTCATTCGAAATGTACTGCAAAAGACAGTTGATCGATAAAACTAATTTGAGCTAATTTCTTTGTTCATTCACCTATTTATGTATGGGATGTACAGTTTGGTGTACAACTGTACAGGAAATGGAAGCTTTTTAACTAACTATATTAAAGTTAGCAGTGAAATTTTGCTAAGATCTGATATTTATAAAATTTTTTAATATTTTTTACTGGAAAATTAGAAAATCTTGATAAATAAAAAAGATAAATGCTTTGTGTTAGATTTTATGTTTAAGCTGATAATTAAAAAATGTAAATATGCTATGTGTATTTTTCAACTGTTTTAAAAAATGCGAATACAATCGTGCAAAGAGATAGTTCGTGCGATAATTTGAACTTTAACACGTTCCGTGCCACGTGGGGTGTACAGGGTGTTAATCTACCTCTGGGCCGCAATGAAATGGGGGGTTCTAGCCGGTAAAATAAGACGAAAATCAAGAGTAACGATTTTGCGTTTGAGGCTTTGTTTACGAGTTATAACTAGTTAAAGATATCGTTTAATCCGGACCGTTCGACTCTTGAGAGCGGGTAACTGAGGCAACTCGGTCGGTAACGTCGCTAAGTCCACAGTGATGCTCAAGCGTCGAACGGTCCGGATTAAACGATATCTTTAACTAGTTATAACTCGTAAACAAAGCCTCAAACGCAAAATCGTTACTCTTGATTTTCGCCTTAGAATGTCTCAGGGAGTTACTCTTTCAATTTAAGCCCAGGGCTGTCCGAACACCCTGTATACCTCACGTTGAATTTTCCGTTCAAACCGTTAGGTGGGTGTTCTCATTGTAAAATGAAGAATTTAAAAAGAATTTTAAATATGGTTTTGTACTGTTGAAAAATTGTACGGTGAACCTGGGTCAAAAACATTATTTAATCGTAAAAGTGTGGGTTGTATACGCCTTACGCGGCCTGAACGGAAAGTCTTCAAAGAACGGTCCGGCACGAAATGTGTTAAAATGAAAAAAAATGTCAAATTTGCAGCCAGAGAACTATCACAAATTTTTTTTAATAATAAGAAGTACAGTCTACTATATCATAATAGCATTTGTTGATTATATTTATTACATATCTATATAGGATGAGTTTTACAATTACCTTTAAATAACTTGTGAATTATTTAACGTGATCAAGTAGTGAAACTTACTCTGTACATAAACAATGAATAATTGGATTTTTTCTTATTTAAGCCGTAAAAATGGTAAAATTATGCCTCCGTAAGTCATATTTTCCCATATTAAACCTCTCTTACTCTAAAATTTCGGTAAGTTGAAGTTAGACGAATATGAAATTATTGAAATTAGAATGTTATCAAGAAATTTGTCAGATTTTTGTGCTGTGTTCAGCATCAACGAGTTACTTGGAATAAGAAATTGTTTGACTTATTTCTCCCTGTTTCCAGCGTATTTCGACCATCTCGCCTGTAAAATATCGTTCGAGCTGATTCAAAGTTACCTTCTCCTGTCCCTACAAAAAGGTGCCGGTAAAGAGAATGCGCGGAGGAGGCGACAGGGCATAAATTAAGTCGTAATAAAACAAGTCACCGTCATCCTTTTGTCGGGGGTTATCGCGGTACAGTGTTTGACTAGTGAAAAATACGCGGCTTCATCCGACAGGGTTGTACACAAACGCCGGAAAGAAAGTGTTATTTGCCGTATCACGGCCCGTTATCCGTCCATATTTATTTGTCCGCTATGTTTCCACAATTCGAATTGTTAAATTATCACGTCTCAACGCTGAATGGAGGAGGTAAGGTGAGGTCCCATCGGAAGAAATTCTCTGATAAAGAGAAAGAAATTAATGACAGTGCTCGGCCCCGGTGTCTGAATGTACCACCGTCTCCGCTTTTATTTCATCTCGTCGGCTATTTGTTCTTCTACGCTGAAAAAATGCCGCGGAAATTCTGTCTCTGCATTTTATTTCACGTTTGTTCTTGGTGTTTTCCTGGATATTTAAAGAAAATCTACACAACATTGTATAAATTTACAACAGTGTTTTTAATTCATAATGTCGACTCGTGAAATTTATCGCATACTTTCTGTTTCTCGTTTACTTGATACGTATTATTAGGTTGCTGCATAAGTTCTGCCTGTCTCCACCAATATTTTTGGAAATAATTGATACTTACTTGCTTTACACTGTGTAACTCTCCATGAGTATTTATTATAATTCTTTATCTTTGCTTTTCTTCATGAAAACCCTTTACTTCATCCATAAAGGAAAGAAATTACTATAGTTTCTGAGGCCTCGAAATTATTGAAGCTTTTCACATTTCAGTTGCTATGCAGTGATTAATAAAAGGGAAAAATTTAATGTTTCTAAAGTATATATAGGAAATTCTACTTTTATTTATTTAGTAGAGAGAGATGACAGGGCTCAAATGTGAATAAAATAAAGTGAAGTGATTAGAATATTAATATATGTATTTAAAATAGTTTAATAGCAACATCTTAAACGACTTTTCAACATAGCAACCATGACGTTCTTACTTCCTTCAGAATCACATTCTTTCTGCCTTCACAGTCAAACTCTTTCTGCCTCGCGCTCGCATTTTCCCCGTCATATATTCTTCCAAATACTCGTTTCCTTTCTTTCTAATTCTAAACCTTCCTCACTCGATGCATTCGGTCACAACCACCCAAAATTCCTCAGTCGCTCAGTTTTCTCAAGTGCTCATCTTTCGCGCCTTAGAAACACTCGAGTCCAAACATTCTACGTTCACACGGCTATCGCTCAACTCAAGCACTCTTCACATTTTCCTAAACTCGCATCCACTCGATCGCATTCCTACATATATAATGTTTGTTTGGGACTCCACGATTGTTACCGATGTGTAAAATCGCTCGAGTTCCGGGTGAGCTTGCACGTGGTGTGCCGACTAACAAGTTCAAATTATAAGACTCCGATACTATGAGACTATGTGACTATGTATCTTGCTATTTGACTATGTTCTTACTATTTGACTATGTCTTACTATTTGACTGTGTTCTTACTATGTATCTTGTTATGCTCTTACTATGAATGTGATCTTACTATTTCTTACTATGTTACTTCTTACTATGACCCGGCGCCGAAGTGGCTCAGTTTTATATGGAGGAGTTCGACTGGTCACTCCTCCATACCTCAAGGCGATACGCTAATTGGTTAGAGCCAAAAAGTCAAAACTCCAATCAGCCGTATGCCCTGAGTGCCACCAACCCCCGTTCTTGTGCCCTTAGCACGCATTTCGAGAACGAGGGTGGGGTGAGCCACTCGGAGCGGGAAGTTTCCCGAATTTAGGCAACGAAGGGGAAATTCCTCTAGGCCCATGTGCCTCTCAAGTGCGGGTGTCGGCTGGGCGCCGGGCCTACTGGAGGTCCCTTGTTTACGACATGCTCTTTGCTATTGAGGAACCACGGTTGACTTAGAAATTAAAGCTATTGTCCCTCAGTGGACGTTATGAAAGTTCGACGAAAAAGGTAAAGAAAAGGCTAAAATGTCTTAGTCCTCAAAAATAGCACTACCGGCACGCTCATGTCGTAAATGTCCCAATGGAAACTTCCCGCTGTTGCTTTGTGGGACGGAAGATGCTCTCCCCGTTGAGAGACCTTGGCCGCGTATGCAGCGCAAGGGTCTAACAATGTTTTAAAGCAGAATTTGTTATTAAAAATAAAATGTGCAAGTTTTTCACCGTCTTCGTTGCACTGTAACAAAGTTTATATTCTACATGAACTTTTCCGTCACCAACCATTTAATCAGTCAGTCACCAATAAACTAACAAACGTGTAATACTTTAATCCTCTTTAGAATCTAATACCGCTATGTTTATGTTACGCAACGATCTAATACTTGTTCACATACATTCAACTCATAAAGATTAGTTATGTTATTTGCTTGCATTTTAAAATTTTAATTCATCCATTGTACCGTAATCTGTAAACTTGTGAATACGCCAATTCATCTCTCACTATTATTCTATACTTCATTAGTTTGGACGGATTCGTTCGTTTATTTTCTTTGTCACACAGTGTTACAAGCCTAGATTAACAGACCAATTCAACCAATAGTGAAATTGTGTGTGATCCGATTTCACGTATACGTTCGAAGGTTGATTTATTTTGTTACGACTAAACGGACCTGCATTCCTTTCTACTGCCGACTTATCAGCAGTGAACTATACTAACGACAGAGTAAGCCTAATAGCATAAGCTTCGAAAAGATGACATTCACGAAAGTTGCTATAACAACGTACGGTAAATAGATAAGGGGTTAACCCTCGCTCAGAAGATGATTAAAGACAGCTGGTCTTAGCAAAGGATTTGAACCTTGTTTAATGATTCCGAAACGTACTGAAAAAATCACTTGCTAGTTGTAGTATCCATAACATCCTTGCTAAATTGTAAATAAATATTCAAACAAAGTAGGCAAAAGTTGTAGAAAATTATTGTAAAATGATAGTACCTGTTATGCTGAGATATCATAATTACGATAACAAATATGAATTACCGAATTCTCATTTCTGTACAGTAATAGCAAGGTTTGTCGATTTTCTCATGAAGCTCCCTATAGAGCAAAGAAGAGAAGGGGAGCAAAAATAAGGGGATAAAGAAGAAAAGCTTCTGGAAGCTTTTTCAAAGCAGATCAGAAAGTTCTTCAAAGGTGTCTCTGTAAGGCAAGGGGATCGTTGTCCCTCTCCTCGCCCCTCGAAAGCAGAAGAAGCCCAGCCACAGATAAGGACGATCAAGATCCGGGATCCAAGAAGAAAAGCCAATTTAAGTCGTGATAGGACGCTTGTCGGCAAGTTTTCTCGCCTTTCTCGAAAGCGATCACGGATTTTTATAGAAAAAGCCCCAGTTACGACCATCGTTAATTACCTTCCAATTAACCGAAACCCCTCCTGCAAACCGAGGGCCTGTGAGTTTACGACGAGAAGCTGTCTTCAGTTCCATGGAAACGCGTAAATAACCTAGAAACTGGTCTTCAACTGAGATACTTCTATACTGGGTACCACATCTGAAACAGGTCACGTAACTAACACAGTGTGAACACAATATATGTACATGTGTTCGATACTCATTGTCAGTAACCCTCGATCGACGGGCTCTGAGTCCATTTCGACCCAACCATAAATACTTAAAAATATCATTTGTAGCATAATGGATTTAATTTCCATTCATTTATGTTGATACGCACATAATTTTTATTTATTTATATAAACGGGTAACATCCTTTGATACAGACAAAATAATATTTACAGAACTGAGTAGAAATGAAATAAAAATGAAACTAAAATATTTACGGGAGATGCGGGACAAAGAAAGAGTTACGCATAACATTCTTGTCTTGATTCTTGAACAAAGGCAACAGATGACAAAAGAAATTGATTTGCTGAGCAATGGAGCTGACATAAGGGAACGTGGGGCAAAATGAAACAGTTGGGTTTCTCTTAAATAAAAGTTGTATACGCCTTGAGATCGTGTTGAATGTTTCAGACTAAGAATCACGTCATTTGGTTATAAAATGCAGAACTAAACAAAGCTTTATTAGCAGAGTGAAAACAAAGGAAAATTTTCCAGTGTCAGAGTTTTAATTTTACGTTTACTTCAGTGCTATTTTTTGAAGCTTCGTTCTAAATATTTTATAAGGGTAAGCATAGCTTTTCATTCTGTAGTCCTTATCATTCATTTTACCGTTTAATTCGATCTTTTATCTCACGTTAAAGTGTTGCTATAAGTGTAATTACTGAATTATGTTACATGTGGCAAAACGGAACACTTCAGCATGGGATGAAATGGAACGTCGATTCGAATCGCTATCTGTTTTCTTTGAAATAACTTAGGTATGAACAAATAACTTTAAGATGTCACGGCATTATAAAAGAAAAACCAAAAGGCAACAATACACTGAAGATAATTTGGTGAAGACAATTAAAAAATGGCTTCAGCGTATTATTGGCTTAGGCAATCACGAACACCAATTACTATAAGCAACGCGCAATGTCAGGTTTAACGCGGTAGCTACGAGAGCGCCAAGAGTGGAGATAGGCGAAGCAAACGAAGCCCCTCTTGCCCCTGTACCGACCCGCGAGACTTCTTGTCAGCAACACATAATAGTTCAAAGCATACTGACAATAAGAAAACGACAACACCTTATGCAACTTTTTTTATTTTCGGTTATCTTGTTACAAAATGTTTTTCTAACACATTGGTGAAATTATCGTGATTAAAATGATACAAAACACAATCTAAGTACTATTGGGAAACGAAAGAATGGCCGACTACCCACAAGCTAAAAGACACGAGACACAAGGAGAATCGGTGGTCTGCCCCACCTAATCTGTTGGATTTGAATTAAGAGCATAATTATAGTTTGCGCCTCCTCGTCTACGGTATGACGGTCGGGGGCAGGTAGATTTCGAACTGACCCCCGACCCAGTGATCGCGAGGACGGCAAAGCGACAATAAATACGAGTCACTTAGCGGATTTCATAGAGAGCGGGCCGCAGTTGTTTTATTTCTCCCTAGTACCCTTATTCTTGCCCATACGTAACACTCGTGCAGGTATTATCATGTATTATCGCATATCCGCAATTTTCTATTTAAATTTAACCCTTTGATCGCGGCGCGCTCTCGGACGAATCCATCAATATGGACGCCGCGTTTTTCGTATGTCAGTCGCTACAACTGGTTGTCCACTGACTAGTGACCAAAACAGTACCCGAAAGTTTGATACCATTCTTAGGGATTAAAAATAATAATGACAAAGTAATAATGGCATATTTAGTTGCTATGTTACATAGGACAATAAATTCTATGTTGAATTAATCAGTAAAACAGTAATAAAGGTGTTATAGTAAAGAAATACAGAAGACGTATATTTACGCCTTTCGTATATATTGATGGACTTGTGAAGGCGTATATATACGTCTTTAGCACTCAAAGGGTTAACATAACCCCTTCCACTTCCCAGATTGTTGCTTATTATTGGTAAAGTCTAGCAGCTCTTCTGATCATCGCGTAACGAAGCAAATGAACAAAACCAAACACAACAGAGTGAGATACAGCACAAGTGAATGACACTGGCGTAAACATAAACTTAGAATATTAACATCGCAGCTATTCTAAACTGTATCGGTACCTACAGCCAGTCGCTCTTTCTCCATTCAGAAATGATATAATGCAGATAAGGATATTGGAAATTTCCTAAATAAAAAAATTAGTTTTTATTGTTTAATAACGTTTAATATTGTGTAATAATTATGTTACAAATTAAAATAAAGTTTGATATTGGTCTATTTGAATCTCTATATTAAAGATATTTACAATTTTATTAAACATCGTTACATTTTATTAATGCAGTGCGACGATCCTATGTCTATAATTTTCTGTGTTTTCTAAATTTTTACATTATCATCTGATATCTGGAAATCCTACTCCTATGCAGTCCGTCCACCCGGCATCTAAAAAATGGTAAAAATGGGTAAAATAAACGGCCAATTCCCCTTGCGATCTTTTAGCTTGTGGGTAGTTCTTTATCTTTTCATTTTCCAATAGTATTATACATATATAATTAGAATCATATTTACTTGATGCAGTTTACATTGTTTGACAAAGACATTGGTGAAAATGACGAAAATTCTCGCTAAAACACGATACTCTTGCAGAGCAATTTTGCTCTAATACAGTTAAATAATCGAACAGCTCTTGGTATTTGTTTATAAAAAAAACAGTTGAATTAATTAAAATTAATTATAAAAATATTTCTTTTAACAGTTACATAAGTATAATGAATTTGATATACTTACGTAGTAGCTCCATTAATTTTTGAAACATACTTTTACTTCTTATTCTTACAACTAGTAATCTTATAACACGATTTCATATAACACACTTTTCTGGAATGTAGGTACCGTGTTATATGGGGATTGACTGTACCTCATTATAATCGTTTATTTAATTTAAAATGTAAAGTCTCTAAAACGCGCGGAAAATGCACTGAGCGAATTCATAAATCTAGTCGTGTATCTTAGGATTGTTATTTATTACTGAATTTCTACAGTAAGATACAACTTTATCGTCTTACAAGCAGAAATATAAAACATGGTTTGCGTAACAGAATAAAATTAACAAAACTGTCTTTGATATTAATAATTTCAATTTTTCACACTCAGTCTCGATCGCGCACATGTACATTCTCCTGTCACCATTACTATTCTATCCATTCCTCTTTTTTCCACCTTTACTTCCTACACCGTTCTTCCTCCTTTCCTCTGTCATCATTCGTTCATACTATTTACTCAATCGCTCACTGAATAATATAGAGTACAATTACTTTCCAACGAGAATTACCCTAAATTGTTCATAAATGCTTCCAAACCCGTAGTTCGGAAAAGCGAAGTTCCACTGTAACATAAAAGTTTGTTATTGGAATCGACTTGAAACCCCTTCAAGGGGAAAGAAATAAGTTATGTCGCGTCATTCGACGTTCCACGACTTCGTTTAAATCATTCAGCCTGCGATTCGCATACACAGTTATAACCGCAATCTTTGTAACCGCCTCCGACCACATTTTTCCGGAGCTGAAAATTCTGCGTCGCTGCCGCGATTCCACAGCCCCTTCTCCGACCGGGAACTTAAGCGTTTGGTCACGTTTAACGGACGTGATTTAAAAGTTTTTTGACGCAACGGAAACGAGACCGGGGTAATTCCGTTACGCCGCGCGAATGTGGACGACATTGGGACCGAGAATTGGTGAAAAATACGCGAAATCTTTGTCGCGTGTAGTTGCGGAAACAAAGTTTTCAGATTCAACCCTTTCGTTGTGCGTTTCTAAGCGTTAAAACAATTTACATATAATAGGGGCATGGAAAGAAGACTATTTTTGAGATTAGAACTTTTTAATTCACAACTAATACGTCTTGAGGATTAGAATTTTTAACTTTCAAGAAGAAGTCTAGTTTATAATCTGTAGAGAGTATTTCTCTCACTCTCAGGAATCAGAAACGTATCACGGAAGAGAGAATTTTTATTAGACCTGGGACTATCCGAGTAATCGAATTTTTAAATATGTGAATAATTACGGCACGGATTATTCGTAGTCCGGAATTTGAATATTCCGCATCCTATCGCAAATCCGGATTTACATAATCACACCTCTAAACACAGATATGAGTGTATAAATCATATTCAACGTCGTAAACTGAATGATTTTACATTCCGACCTCAGAGTCGTGTACAAATATATAAACTATGTGTATTCTTGTTTTTGGAAATACATTTTCTTTAATTATTTGAACATAATAATAAGTATAGGGAAACAGCATTTTTTACAACAAGAAACAAGAGTAAATTTTTTTTGTAATGTTGAACTCGAATTTCATTGTTTAATAACTAAAATATAATAACATAATAACGTAATAGCAAAACCATAATAATACAGAAACGGTTGTAGAAATAAAAAAATGAACAAAGTTTTAAGTATGTACGTATATTAAATAAGAAATAGTATAATAGAACACATGCACAAAAATGATAACTACACTTGCGCTACGCTAACTACCACTAACTTTGCTCTGCGCTAGCTGCAAAGATTCTGCCTCTGTTCTTCACTCGATTTTAAAGGATAAACATTCAGCCCCACGCTATCGGTTCTTCGCACACATTTATGTCCCGACACACACTAAATATACAGACTTAACATTCTAATCTCTATTTCTACTCATTACCACAATAATAAACCAAAAATGGCTGTAGTTCTACAGATTTCGTATAATTTTATAATTTTTCGAATTATCCGGATATTTTTAACTATCCGAATTATTCTTTTGCTACTCCGAAAATTCCGATATCCAAGTACCCAATTAATCAAAAAATTCAAATCATAATTCGCAGCCCTAATTTTTAGAGACGGAAGGGTACCGCTGACATTAATTGGAGGCTAAGAATAATGGAATAATTATTAAATTGGAGGACAATTACAATTTACTGCTTCGGATCCAATTGTATAACAAATTCCAAAGTTCACAATATAAAAACTATGATACAGTAAATCATTTGTTTTCGTCGAATCAGAGATCACTAGCGGATAATTTCTGAGTGTCCAGTTTCAACAATAAGCGCTCGAAATGATCCATCTTCTGTCTGTTCAATGATAAATTTCTGCTGGTTAACTACTAATCGTACGTGAGCGATAAAATGTTGCAAACTAAACTTTCATGTTCGTGGATCATCAATTGCCTGCGTCGAGTAATTGAATTTGCAGGTAATGGAACGGCGGACATTAACAGGATCACAGATAAGCGTGATAGATATCAGAAAACATAATTTTCCGCCGAGTACCGTGGTTTCCTTAAGACCAGGTCTCGCGTGTGCCAAAGAAGTTCACGAGAAACATCTTGTGCAGGTAGATATAAAAGAAAAATACAGGTAACAGCGTGCTCAGACCTGAAATTTATGACACTTACGCTCGTAATTTTGCCAAATGAGCTGAGAAACGGAAGCTCTTAATGAAGCTTGCAACGTATCACTTTACAGAATACACTATATTTATTGTCAGCTATAGTTATAGGTGCTGTTAGTGTGAGTAAATATGTAGGAACAATTTATTTATATAACTATTAACAGTAAAGAACACAATGAAATATAACAAAAATATTAAATACGGTGAAATACGCGTTAGGACACGCTCTCTCTTGCTCTCTCTCTATATATATATATATTATAAATTACACGTTACCAGGATTGCTTATCACCACACACAGACTGTCTTTTTTTATCGCCGTTCACTCTATCAATACCACGATATGCATATACAAATCACACAGATCATACTTCGTTACACTCATTCCACAACACGAACCTCAATGTTTATTCATACGTTTATCATACACACTTCACACTCATACAAACATTCTTTCTCACATTCCACACTCTATGATTCCATCACAGTTAGTTTCTAACATATGATAAACCGTTTGTTTCTACTGTAGGTTTTACAGAAGATTGTGTTTAAATGACTGTTGAATTTACTAAGTGGCCTGGAATTCTTTCTGGAAAGTCAGTCAAATTTCAAGAAACACGGATATAAAGTTTATTACATGTAACAAAGAGTAGAAATTAAACAAATGAAATGGCTTTAATTAACTCAGAATCTCAGTTTTTACTGTCCTTTTCTTTTATTCCTCCACACTCATCTCGGTAATTCATATAAGAACGAACCGTCACCCGCTCTATCGCCACCACTCATACCAACTAATTCACGTCAATTGTTGAAAAAAAAAATAACAATGAACAGGTAATATATAAATACAGAACCGTTATAAGTGTTTTGATCAGAATAATTAGCGCACGCAACGATAGAACATTAAACGGTATTCTGAAAGTCAAATCAGCTTTCAAGAGCACTTTTAATTCGTACTTTCGGGAATTTGTTAAAGAACAGAAAATTGCACAATTTTTTAATCAATTGAATAGTATTCGTTGTGAACGTAAATGAGACAGTCCTTAAATACGTTACATGTACAGTGAGAGTCAAAAGTATTCGTATCTTATGTTATCTTATCTTATCTTACAGCATAATTCACATAATAATAAAGTTCTAATTTTATTGAAAATTTGTGTGCATATAGAGCGTAATGGAACGTATATGAAATCATTTTTTACCGACAGAAAATCTCTCTAAGGGGATGAATTTCGGTCCCAGAAGTTACGTCGTTGTTTCATTTTTTAAATGCAGCTTTGCTTGGAACAGTTTTTCAATAAAGTGATAGAGTTTTAGAAGCTGGACAGTTTAGATACAAAAAATTTTGCTATAACTTGCACCATTACGAAATTACAAAAAAAAATTGTTTCAAACACTCTATTGGTATGCAATCAACTGAAATTAACCTTTATAACGCAATTTTCTCTTCAGTTTTTTAAATATAACTTCGTAAAAATGTTGTTATTAGTACTCTATCGCCCTGTTGCAAAGAATGTTCCTATTTAAAGAAAGATGGAAAAAAAGATGAACTTCCGGGGCTGAATTTTCGTTACGTTCTATATCCGCACAAACTTTCATTAAAATCAGAACTTCGTCATTATGTGAATTATACTGTAACATAAAGTACCAATACTTCTGTCCCTCATTGTATTTCAACATTTAACGTCACCCATCAGAAGCGAGCCCGAGATCCACGTTTTGAAAACCTCCGACCTGTTTCTTCTATCGGATAATTTTTTCACCGCCTTTTGCTCCTCGACAACAAAGAAAACTGCATTTATCAAAACTTCTGCAGAGAGAAACAGTCCTCCGTTCGGCATCACGTCGGCGATAACAGGATAACTCGTTTCCGTGTATGCTGGATTAACCAAGGAATCCGATTTTTTCCAAAACAACGCGCCGGAAGTGGTACATCGTAAAGCCGTGCGCGGATCCTGCTGCGAGACAAAATGTGCAATCGGCTATTCCCGCCGGAGATGGTGCATGGATTGTTTGTTCTATTAAATAACGATCGGAGCGGCTGATAAAATCCCGATTTATGTTTTAATTAATAGCCGATTAGAAGCGTTCAGAGCACTCGTATTGTTGCACCCACGATAAAATTCATCCTGTTTCGCAATACACTTCCTGTATTTATCGACACGTACACTTCATGCATCCGTTTGTAACATGTACATTATCCATTTAGCGCGCGTATCAATTACGATCGTTGAAATGCTGCATCGATATTATACAGCAGTTGTAAAATTATTTGTGCACACCCATAATTTTAACCAGATTCAACGTTTCATTTTAATATCAAGTACATATACATAGCCACATAAAAAACTGTAATTTAATTATAACCAATAATTCGTTCAAATTCGCATTCCTACTTGCTTTTCTCCCAGCTGTGCATAGTAAGTACTGTACAACGCTGATGGGTTGAAGTGAAATATGTGAAACGTCAAAAGAGAAAGATACAGTTCAAACTACTACAGGTTGAAGTTCCGTTTCCAATGGACCGCGGAGTTCAGCGTTCTCTTAGTCCTTTGACCTATAACCACGGGTCAGACTCGTAGTAAAAAATTTGTGTCATAAACAAAAACCACGAGTCAGAATCGGGTAGGCCAAGGGGTTAATTTATAAAATACAGTTATAAGAATGCAGAACTTCCTTAAACCGTTGCCGTACGCTTTCAATTTGATGATCGTGCTCAGAAATACATTTTTTTTTTTCAATTGTTTATGACTGCCAGATGGAATCAAGTGTAAGTTGTATGTTTGGAAGTGAAAATTATCACATTTGGCTACAGTTTTTCCAAAAAAAAGCTCTCGACGGCTATGACCGTCGTGATGACTATACAGCATTTGCTTTACTAATTCAAAATGATTCCTATGAATAAAAGAGAGTAAATAGGTGTAATCTTAACACAAGAAAATCAATTTGGAATAAAATTATCATTTGTAAGTTATTTTGCTTATAAAATAATATAATAATAACCGCATAAAAAAACAATTAATATGCTGTCTGGCATGCTATAACTTTTTTTCTAGATATGTTACTCAATAATTAGTAAGTGTATGTGTTAATACACTTCGTACTAACGCTGTTCTTTTTTTTATTGATTAAAATGTGCACGATGGCTATAGTCGTCATTTGCCTACATATCGCCAAAGATCGGACGGTTATAGACGTCATTTGCGACAACGGGTTAACGGAGATAGATGTATAGCTTATGGTTGTCGAGTGAAGCACATCTATAGGTGATAGGTTATACTAAAAAGAAATAAATATTATTATTAGAAATAAGTGCAGTTTTTCGAACCTAGGTTTATCACACGTATGCACTGTAAGTTGAAGCTCAGGAACGGCATAGGGGCAAGTGGAATAAGCCGCTCGCTCTGCCTGTAATCACTTTTGACACTCCCGAGACCCCAAGCACAGCATACGTCGACGTAGTAGTAGGATTTGGATATTTTCAGGAAGTTCGAAAAATCGTATTAATAGTTGACGCTTTAAATCCATGCATATACATCAATGTACATCGATCGTCGCTCGCCATCGTTCTATCCTATTTACAAGAAGAGACCACAGACATGGAAATCGCTTTTAGGATAAGACCGAGTATAATTCGTCGTATACATATAGTGTAATAAAAGCCTAATACAATTCATCAAAATGAGCTTTTGTTGTTGAAATATTTCACTTTAAAGTTTTATTATAAATATAAGCAATGTTCAACTTTATAGATACTTTGTTAATCGTATTCATCTATACAAGTACACAAGCATGTCATGCGATGAACATTGCAAACCTGTAGAATGTCAAAGTGGTTGATTCAGAAAATAATTTTAATATAACACCTACTACCTTTGTATGTAATACGAACATGAACAAGGAAAACTTAGTTAGCGATCTCTCCTTGTCAGTTTTAAAGCGATCCATTTGTTTTTTTCACCGTGCGGCTACATAGATTTTAATTAGTAGATGTGACCAATTCGGCCAATTGAGAAAATATTCGTGACCCTATTTTATGTTCCATGCAAGTAGGCTATTTTATCGCGCTGTGATCAGTCGAATCCTCATTCCTTCCAGGTTCCAACTTACCAGCGTTATGCAATAAGTACACTCTTGATAAAAAACATTAGAATACTTGTTATAACTTCTACTGTATGTCGAGAAAAGATGGTTCGTGGGTGACTCAGAGATAAGAATTGTAAATCTCCTTTAAAAAAAAACAACATTAATATCGTACAAAGTAATACAAACTAATCTTTTATTTCGAATCATTATAAGCACAATCACAGCAACGTTTCGAAGTTCCCATCTTTTAGACATTCTTGCTTAGACACTTAGAAACGTTACGCAATATTGTCTTGCAGGTTTATAATGATCTCTGCAAAGGGAAACGTGATTTATAAGGGCTTGTGTGTGTTTTGGAAATACTGGAAGAATACGTGTAACAGTAAACCATAGTCTAGCTTTATTTTCCCCTGAAAAGGAAAGCTGCGCGGAGAAAGAATATTTCTCTGACCTGTATTACTTTTTTTTCAAAGGTTTACAAGGCGCATATAACTTGGTGTCGCTTTTGCTGAAAAGCACTGCATAAATTTCACATAAACGTGCGTGCATAAAAAACAATATTCTTGACATTATTATAATATAAAGCGGCTTTGTGCCTCCTGTAATGTTAAAAGCAATTTGTACTGGTTTACAAATCCTTCACACGAAATACAATAGTTTTATAGCCGTGTTTCATAAACATAAAAGGAGGTACAGCCACATTAATTAAATTTATAACATTTATGTTTCAAGTATTTTTGCTTTTGAATTTTTTTGCATGTACGAAGAAGCCATACGTCACAAATTATTTTATAAATAATTTAAAACACCTCTTAGACCCAAATTCAGTTATTTTCCACCGGTTTGTCCTAAATTATAATAAAATGTCTCCATACACGTTAATTTTCAAATTAACGACAACTATTTAATATGAGTATAATAGTAACCTAGTATTATAATCGCATCGATCCTTGCGACAGATCTGTTATCAAACGTTTGCTCACCGCCAAAAACAGAGCACATATCTTTTTCGCTAAACTTCGCTACGGTTTTGTAACCGAGGCCTTCTAATAAAAATACACGATTAATAGTTAAACTAAAAATATTTATTGACATAATATCATTATTATTAGTAAAATTTAACTAATATTCAATAGTGATTAATATCGATCTATGTAGTTCGTGTAGCAACGTCGCTTTATTTCACTACACTTCTCTCCCTCTATATCCTCCATATTCTCTGCAGATCTATACTTATGGAACCTTAAACCTTATTCCTAACTTCGCTCTTTTATATCGAGTTCATAATTACATTGCTTCAACAACCAATATGGTGTTACTTACGTTGTAAGGCTCAATATTTTTTTAGTCTAAACGTCGATACAAACTTTTGTTGGTCATTACCACCAGCATACCACCAAAGCTTAACATGTCAGTCTGGCGCTTGAACAGTTTATCAGTTACTTATTGCTAAAATTCCATTCATATAAACAGAGCTCCACTGTAGCTTGTTCGGATAAACGAAATTCCATTGTGGAAACTCAAAGACGAAGAAACGCTCACAAAATAGAAAGAAAGTACTGGACAAGCTGTGCAATTTACAGCTTTATAACATTGAAAGTGTCTGAACAAGCATAAACGAAGGAATTATAGCTTTATCTTTATCCAAAAATAAAATTTGAATAAAATATAAGGTGGGAGTGCGTGTTTAAATCAAGTTTAAAACAAAAACAGTAGTGTTTTATTAAGCAATATAACAAATATGACAAAATAAGGATGTAACAAACGCAGCCGCACGGACCTGAATAAACTGCTGCTGGCTATGATGACTGTGATAACTGGTCCGTGCTTCCGAAAAGCTGTCTTTTATATGATAGCCTCTTGCCAAGGGCTGTCTATACTTTAGGTGGAGGTGTTGGCAACCTGGAAATTATCGAAGGAAGCCTCGGACTTCACGCGGACAAAAACGGTTAGCCGCTCGGACTTTTGGTGTCCGAGGGCCAGGTAAACGGATTAAAAAAGTGTTTACTGGTCGGCTGTAGAGAAATGCCTACAGCCGTTTTAATTATAATATTTCCTTCGAGGATTTCCGGGGTGCCGCCACAAATGTAAATAAAACTGTTTGATAATGCTGATTTCCATACTTTAGATAATGTCTGCATGTCTGTGCTGATTAATTTTAAGTGTTCGAAAGACCAACTCAGTATATGGAAAACTATGAAGCCGAACGAGAAGGAAACTTTGTTTTTACGTTAATCTTAGCTAGTCGTATACGTCAACTCCATGAGTCTCTGTTATTTTGTATGTCCCTTTTATGAAGTATTTGTCCAGAGTGGGGAATCGTGTCGGACACCAATGTTTCGGGGTGTTCGAGGGAGCAGCGATTATATCTTGGCGGGAAAAGTCGTGCGTCGCGTTCACTTAGAAATGTGACGTCCAAATGTGCGTCCGCGTGAAGTAGATCATGGTCAGGTCACGTTTGTACTATAAAGGATAATAAAATAATATAAAGGATAAGTTATAAAGGATACGTTAATCGTTATTGAACATGAGAAATCGCATGCGTATCTGTCAACCAAGTTTTGACACACGGCATAAACGTGTCAGATCGAAGGGATTAAAGTGAGAGATCTAGTGAGAGATCTAAGATCAAGCGGGAGGTTTCTGAAACCGAGAAGCCATAAATTCGTACAGTTCAATCAGTCTCTTAGTGCTAGAATAAAAGAGCATGTCATGTTCTATCCTTACCCTAACTCGAGCCTCTCACTCGTTCCCCATGTTCTCTCTCGTCCCGCTCGAGAACAAAGTCAAGCCAAATAGTATGTTTGATCCGTAATTAGCAACTGGCCGCTCCGAGCGAATTGCTTATTTCAGAACTATTTCGATCAACGTGCTCGTTACCATATTATCGCAAGATCGACTATTTTTATCTTTTCTATCGAATTTTGTGACAGTTGGTATCCGTCGCATTTTTACGAGAATCGAACCCATAAATGCTTTCGGTGTTAAAAGAGAACGGAAATCGAAACAGAGCCGGATCCCATTCGCGAGTGGGCGCACCAGTCTGTCGAAATGAAATTATTGATCGTCCGTAGCACGTGATCCGGTTTGCAGAAGCGTTTGTACGTTAATCCGCAACACATGCAGAAGTTTCAGGCTTGGAACGCGATTCTCGCAACTGCAATCGACCGATCAGCCGGCGACTTGCCAGCCAGTCTGTATCTCCCTCGATCCAGTTATTGCAGCTAATGCGCTTCCGAAGGGGGGTTAACGGGGTGCAGGAGAAACGTGTGCAGTTTTGCGGGAACGAAGGACGTCGAATATCAGTCTTAAGCGAAGCGAGGAGATAATCAGCTTGCGGCTCGTCACTCGCGACTGCTCGCCGTTGCGATTCCGTTTCAGCGGCCACGAACGCTGCGAATCATCTTATCGTTTGATTTATCGCTGCTCATCGAACTGCTACGCTGAGTCGTCGAACAGGAAGACCGCGCTTTAATCGGCCGATGCTGCTAATTTACAATTGGCTTAAGTTTGCATTTTATACTGCATTGGAATACAAGGATAACACTTTTTTTGTAATAATTCTGACTTTTAACAGAGAATAAAGGTCGACTTCCATAGCGATGTTTGATGATCCCTTTGTCAAGTTTTTCGGTATTTTACAGTAATTTACTTTTTATTTTCGTCAAATGATATTTCGTTACTCCATAAGAATAAGTTTGATTAAAAATAATTTAGAACTTGACTAGTTAGTTTTTAACTTTTGCACATACAACTGATAAGTTAAAAATATATTCTTTTACCATTAAAAATAGATCACAATTTTGATTTTTTCGTATAAAACTCTATTTCCTACTTCTTTTTATTAAGTATTTATCCCTTAACGTAAAAAACGTGCACATTTAGACATCATTTAAATTCTATCTGCCTTACAAAAGATTTGGTTCTTTCGAACCTATTATGCAAATAAACCTTTTCTTTTATAACATTAAAATAAAAATAATCGTTACGGTGCAGACATGTTGTCCAAAACTCCTGCAATATTTAATCTTTTATTAAACTACAATTATAAACATACACCTCCATAATTAACAGTGTTTTTTGGATTTTTAAAACTCTTTAACTGTAACGGTGTTCCCTGGCAGTGTTTTCATTGTATTTGGTGTGTATTAGTGTATATTTATATTACATTCACTTGAATGTGTTTATCTACCTGCCTATCGGTGACTATCATTTCTCTGTCTACTGTTTCGATATGGCACCTACTGCTATGAAGAATCTACGTATAAACTGCTCTGCTCCTGTTACTAATCCTGTCACATGATCATCAAGCGGAATTGTATCGTACCCAGAAATGTCATGTTTGAGTCACTGCTTACACCCGTTGTTAAAGATAGAAGGAATGGGCTCGGGGAATAAAACTCTGGTGCTGCGCCTTTCGGGTTAGAGCGACCGTATCCGTTGGTATCGCTCTCGAGACTCCTCTATTCTTTATTGTTGCCTATTTAATACTCATACAACAAGGGGGGCTCGGCTGGCGCAGCCCTAACCTTTCCCAAGACCCTTGGCCATTCCTGGGTGTTTCCTAAACGTTCCAGGTACATTGGCCACATGGGCCCGTATAATTCTACACCCGTGGTTACATGGTAGACTTCTCGATTGTAACGAGTTGACTACCTTTGCTATACACGCATCGCCGCCTGCTTCACCGTCGTCTCCTACAGCTGTTACTGATAAGTCTTCCTTAGATAAAATTAGTGGAATGCTTGATTCTAAATTAAAAACAATTGAAAACAATTCCACAGTTTTTGACTCTACCACTGAAGCTTTGAATAATACCCTTAATAGTAATGCCAAAGTTAACGATGTTGATGCTAGAGTTAACAATCTAGAGTCCACCATTAATAATTGTTGGAATATGTAATTTAGAATACTAATCGTGACATCTACCGATAATTGGTAACGACTCAATTTTCTTCTTTAGTATTAATTCGTCGCTGCTTCACTCTTGTGCTAGCAATCAAAGTGAATAGTTGTATGCTGCGCATATACAGGGTGTACGCGTTAAGTTTTGTCACCATTTTTTAGGCATTTCTGGTAGTGCAATTAAAAAATGTTTCAGACAAATACTTTTTAGTGTTGGATGAACTACACTGAGGAGCATAACTATAGCACCACCCCCATTTTGAGTGTTTCGGACTTATGAGTGGGAATGCAAAAATATCAAACATATGAGGTGAAAGGGTATGATAAATGATAAGTTTATTGTAAATATCTGTTACAATTCATACTGTCGAGATTTCGCGGAAAAAGGAATTTCGGTGATGGTAGTGTGATGGTTTGGGGAGCATTTTGCATAAATGGCATGCTGAAACTGAATTTTCAATCAAAACGGATGGACAGTACAGAATATATTAGCATACTACAAAATAATTTATTGCCGTTTATTAATGAAAATAATACTGTGAAATGGACGTTCCAACAAAATAACGCGGCCATACACACTAGTCGCAGCACGATGACATGGCTTCAGACAAACGGGATTAATGACTGATTGAGAGTATGTCAAATCGCATTTTTCAGGCTATAACAAAAAAAGGTGGACCTACAAATTATTAATTGTATCCTTTATCAATTGTTCTTTTCTGTTTCTAATTTATAATTGTATCTTTAATGATATGGTGCTATAGTTGTGCAACGATACAAAAATCAGTTTATATGAACATATCGTTCGTATCGAGAGAAAATTACAGTAAAACTTTTCTGATGTTTATCATACCCTTTCACCTCATATAATCAACTTTTTTGCATTCCTATCCAAAAGTTCGAAATACTCAAAAAGGGGGGTGGTGCTATAGTTATGCTCCTCAGTGTATATGTTCCCGAATCTTGAAATCTCAGAGAATGCTTTATACGTAAAAGGTCAAGGTTACCTTGACTTTTTTAAATAGCACCATATGTTTCTAATATTATGAGATTGTTGCTGATGTCAAGACAAATTCAACAGTGTATTAGACTTTTCGTTGTCGTTATAGTTACACCGCCTTTGTTTACTTTCATTGCTTCTCATATTATGTATGTCAGCTTCACAGCCATCAATCTAATCAGCTCATTGGTAGTATTGCTTCGGGTTAGCTTAGCGTATTGCGATTTGATCTTTTAGAATAAGTTTTCAAATACAGAAAATTCCATTGAACATCAGGAATTATATGTACTTTCAACAAGACGGGTGTCCCGCCCACAATGCTATTATAATTAGGTGATTTCTTAACAACAAATTTAGAAATCGTTGGATTGGAACATATGGTCCGATTTGTTGGCTACCGTGTTCTTCAGATCTACCTCCGTTAGGTTTTTATCTTTGGGGATATCTGCAATCCGTTGTATATGACACACCAATCAATAATGTTCAAGAACTTCGGAATCGCATAACAACTGCTTGTAATGATATAAACCGAAACGTCCTAATTACAGCGGCAACGAAAACTCTAAACAAAGAGCAGAGCTCTGTATCATCGAAAATGGATCGCAGTTCGAACATCTGATGTAACCAGATCTTTTTGTAAGAAATAACTCATCATTAAAATTAAGTTTCTACAAAATTTTCAAGTTTAAGGTCATTTCAAGGTCATAGTATAATACGCGGTTGAATTTGTCTCGACGTCAGTAATAATTCCGTGACATCAGAAATATATAATGTCATTTAAAAAAGTCAAGGTCACATCGACTTTTTTACGAAAAAAGCATATTTTGAGATTTAGGAATATCGGAACATGTAGATCATCTAACACTAAAAAACACATGTCTAAAACATTTTTTATATGCACTACCGGAAATGCTTAAAAAATGGTGACAAAACTTAGCGCGTACACCCTGGATATAAAGTGTTATCTTTAAGTATAAGTATAAGCCTGTTAATTATCTCACACAAAACCAACAATAATCATGGAGAGAGCGTCATTGTGGAAATTGCTCATAAAACTAGGAGAGCACATAATTTGATTGTCTTTAATTTGGAAGAAGAATTATCGAATTCAAACGCTGCCACTATTCGTAGTATCCTAGACACGATCCAGCCTGAAGTCTGTAAACCCAACGTTATCATCAGACGGTTAGGCAGAAACAACCCAAATGGCAAACCTACGCCAGTTTGTATTACGTTCAAATCGCCTAACATACCGCTTGCAATTTTTGAAAGCAAACGTAAATATTAGTGAAAATTCATCAGGACTAGACGGATAAGTAGCGTACATTCTGAACAATTTAAGAACGGAGTTGCATGCGATGAATGACGAATCAAAGCCTATTAGATATATAGGACAATTCTATTAAATGATTTTAGTAGAGCAAAAGATGGAATTCAAGTGTGAATAAATAAAAGTGAAGTGATTAAAATATTAATAAATGTATATTTAAAACAATTTAACAATAACAATTTAAACGACTTTACAACTTAACAACTTCAACACTCTTTCTACGTTCACAATCAAAACCTTTCTTCCACGTTAGTCAAACACTTTCTGTCTTCACCGTCAAACTCTTACTGCCACGTGCTCGCATTTTCCCCGTCATATATTCTTCCGAACACTCGTTTTCTTTCATTCTAATTGTCAACCTTTCCCACTCGATGCATTTGATCACGACCACCCAGAATTTCTCAGTCGCAACATTTTCTCAAGTGTTCATCTTTCACGCCTTAGAAACATTCAAGTCAAACATTCTGCGTTCACACGACAATCGTCCAACTCAAATATTCTTCTGACTTTCCCAAACTCGCATCCACTCGATCGCATTCCTACAGATATATAACGGTGTACCAAAAATTGTTACATCTGTCCAAACTCGAAAAACGCAGCTCTTCCCCGTTAATGTATTGCCAGAATCTAACGAGTCTACGTATATACAAAGATACACGATCTGCTACCTACAATAGCATGTAATTACCAACTGTGTGACATAATCATTCTAACTGAAACATGATTGCATGCTGGTATTTCATCAGAAGAGTTGGATTTTATTGGTTATGATGTGTCGCGTTGCGATAGATTCCCTGTTACCAGTATTTATTCGAGAAGCGATTTAGTACTAATTTCCGTGAAGAGTTCGCTTCCTAGCTCATGTATTCGCGTAAACATTTCTCACGTTGAACATCTGTTTATTAGAAGTCACTTTGGATCAACTGATACTATCTTCGCGACGGTTTATATTCCTGCTGCTTCTCCGCCATCACAGTATTCAGGTTTTACCAACAGGGTTATCGAGATTGTTGATATATGTGCCCATAATTATGAAAGTGGTCTAAGTCAAAATTTAAAAACAAAACGAGTTTATCAGTTATTTCACACTACATTATTTTAAACTAAATTAATTCAATGCAATTTTCACGATATTGTCAAAAATGAACCATTAGATAGTGGTTGTTATTTCAACAATATATTGAATTCATTTAGTGTTAATTATGAACGTGGTCTAAGTCAAAAATTAAAAAAAATTGAGTTTATCAATTATTACAAATCAGCCGACGATGATAGTGATAACGATGATAACACATTCTTTGAACGAAAAACGCAAATTCACTCTTGTGAATTTGTGAAAAACGAACCGTTACATTGTGTTAGCCATTTTGCCATGTTGACCAAAAATATACGGAAATATTAAATTACTTCCATTATACATCACCACTAGACCAGTAACGGAAGAAGGATATAAAGATATTATGTGTTTACTACCCTACATTCCACCAGTTTTTCAGGAACATTTTAAGAATCTCAAAATTCATAATGATAAAAACCTAAAATGATAAAAATGGATTACTTTTCAAAAATAATTAATAAATGTTCATGAATTTTTTCATTCAAATTATTTTTTCTAATAAAACTAGTAGTTTTTTATTGCTTTAAGTCATTTATAGGTCATTCAGTTAATTTTGAAAATGGTCTAAGTCAATCCAAATTTTAAAAATAACATTTTCGGATGAGATTCACACAAAATTTCACATTCATAATAAATTTTCATTAATCAAGATTAATAAAATCATTAATTAAAATGTTGCATAGTATAAAAATATTTTTTAGCTTATTCAAATGTAATCCATTAAATATCTCGAAACAAGGAATATATGACTTAGACTACTTTCATAATTATGGACACATATACCCCGCTGATCGCATTTTTATACTTGGCAATTTTAATCTACCTCATATCATATGGGAAGGACAAAACTTCTCGCTTGGTTTTGGTTGCAACTCGAATACAGCAGTATCATTCAAGTGTCTGATTAACAACCTCAGTTTTTGTGATCTAGTCCAAAAAAGAAAACATGTTAATAATATTTTTGGGTCTTGCCTTTGTTGAAATAAATGTATGCAAGTACCACTTCTAGACAGCACTCTCTTGCCTACATTTGTAGTCAAGTCTACTATCTGTGTTCGTGTGCGGTCTTAACCGCTTATATCATCTTGTATTTGATTTTTTGTCCCCTGTACAACCGTAACCGTTAGATGTGTATTATACATTAAATATATATAAAAAGTGTCTCTGTTCTAGTAATTCACCGACGAAACCCGTTTTTCCTTTTCATCAGCCTTGATTTATTTTTTTATGATGACAATAGTGCGGATATATGTACTTCCGAAGAATTTTCTTTTAAATTTTCTTTTATTTTCTTTGTAATAAATCTTTCATCCCTTTCAATTAACTTATTCGGTCTTCCAGAACGACACACATTTTCAATTAATCCTGTACTTTTATACTTATTAACTTTATATTGAACACCAGCATGACTCCTTTTTACTATTTTACCAATTTTACGAACTGATTTCCTAATTTTCCATAATACAATTATAATTTTTCTTTCCCCTACGGTACCTTCTTTACTTTTAGTACTCATTACGATGAAAATTGAGATTGTTCAACTAAGCACCTTAAGAATTAACGAAATGTTATAAAACAAATAAAACAGAAATAAAAGAAAGCGGGAATTCTTCCAACATTTTGGTTTTTATTGGTATATTTCGCCAATAAATGGTACTGTATGAATACTTTTTTCTCGTCAATTTCCTTACTTCAACCGGCTTTTGAGATTTTTCTGTTGTACTTTTATTTAGATCATAATAAAATTTATATTATCTGAAAGCTGAGTTAATTTCCTAATTGCTGATGTGCCTTTCATAGGTAACTAGTCTTTTACAATCAAAGTTATTAGCATTTAAACTGAACGTATTGCGGTGTATGCATACTTTTTTCGGTAACTGTACTTCGTTCTTCTCTTGTACACTAATGGGAATTCACCCCATTTAATGATTTAAATAAATAAATAAATAAATAAATTATTGTTTGTAACTTTTCGTAAAGATGCAGCAAAAATTTGTAATTGTTAACCGTAACGGTTTTAAATGGTCCATTGCAGTCATAGAGGATCATCTTCTTATTTATGACGCGATTCATTTTCTAACGTGACTCAATATCCCGTACGTCAATATTACTTTCAGGGAAAAATTAATGTACTGGCCGCGTGGATATTAAAAATACGCTGAAGTGAAACGCAAATTCCCCCAGCAAATATATTTGATCAGCCATGAATTATGAATGTTTGCCTGGGCAGAAGCTTCGTTACTCGTCATTGATCATCTCTAATGACCGTCGTAGCCACCCTATACGCATGATTTTTAATGCCATAAATCACTGTATCGTCCGTAATATCTCGAAATTAGGTCCCCCGTAATACCGTCGAAAAATTGATTCCCTCCAGGAATATTCGTTGCTTCATTTAAATACGTGAATATGAAATGTAATCTTTATCAGATTCTGGAAAATTTGGTTTCAAGTAAAAGTAAAAAGCAACAATTCAAAGTAATTAATCACTTTAACTGCTCTACTTGTCTGTGCCGAGCATAGAGATTATATTTCTTACTAAAAGAATGTATTAGTTTAATACTAAAAGCGTTTATAGACTTGGTTTTCATAAAAATCTAACGGAAATTAATCGTCACGAAATTCGAAATAGATAAGGGAGTAAACCCAACTCCTTTTTACACAGAATATTCGTTTCTGAAAAAATTGTTTAAAAGACCGTGCTAAATAAACGTTTCCTAAATAAAGAATTATATTTCATTCAACAAACTGTGTAAAAAGAAATGGCGGGAACATGTATTATGTACATAGATATCTATATAAAATCTATTTACATATTTGACAGCAAAATAAAATTCAATTATATTCTAATTAAAATAAAATTAATATCACGCAAATATTACAGAAAGAAAAAGTTAAACGCTTTCAACAATAGTCGGAATAATTTTATTTGCTATTCGTCACTACTTGTAATCGCATGTTTACGATCAGGTGGACCGAAATGAATCGTGTGATTTCGAAATCGTATAAAAAAGAGTACAGTGTACATGTCACGGTATAAGTTTACAATGAGTATTGTCCTTCGTATACTTTACAAGGTTACTAGTTTTTCATACATGAAACGTTTAACGAAAATATGAACTTTATCATAAAACTTTATCATAAAACTTTATTATAAAACCGGCTCATTAATAGTGGTACATTAACGAAGATCTAAAGTACGACCATTACTGTGCAGTACAGTCACGGTAAGAAGTTCGACCAACGTTGAATATGTTTTTGTGAAGCAGTGCGAGTCATTAACAACTCCTATACGGTAGTCACATTTTCACTAGTTCAATAGCTACCAGCATTACCACCCGAGACATACCAAAAAGCCGATACCTCGCAGAGGCACTTTTATTCTGTATAACCGAGGTAGCAAAAACATTTAGCTGACGAATGTTTTATGGTCTGTGCTAATAAGGGAAAATTTTTACACAACTTTACAACTGTCTTCGCTATCCCAACCACTTCTTTTCTTCCACTACTTCTATTAGGTGTACAAGTTAATTTTAATCTTTCATCTTCCGATGATGATAAAGGCTATTTACAATTTGAATATCGTAACGGTATTTTTGGAGTGTTACAGTGTAGATATCTAGCTTTTCAAAACATTAGAAAACTGCTTGATACGGTCAACGTAACCTGAATAAAAAACAGTTTAAATGATGACGTGCAGCAAACAGCACATTAGTAATTTTGTGCTCTTCGCACTTCAGTTAAAAAAGAAATACCATTAAAGCTGCAGAAACGATTTGTGGTGCTCTTGGTGAGAATGCTGTATTATCTCATTCCACCTACAAATACTGATATCAAAGGTTCCGGGAAGGAAATTTCGATCTCCAGGACAAGAAACGACCTGGACAACCGCAACGATTCAAGGATAAGGAATTGCAATCACTTTCAGATGAGTTCATCGAAATAAAACAGTTTAGTTTCTTCAAATCAGTCATCCGTTGCCCGAAAGATGGGCAAAGGTTATAGAAAGTGAGGATGATTACTTCATTCACTAACTGTTGGACATAAAAATTTAAATAAACTTTGAAATTGCCAAAAAAAAGACTAAAATTAACTTGTACACCTAATATAATACTTTTTCCATCATTACTTTAACCAGCACCTCCGCGACCCCACCGAAAAACATGAAATCATAAGAAAGATTTCAAGTGAACACCAATGAAATACCCTCAGAACATACGATATCAAATTCTTTTTCCCTTGTTCAACTATATAAACTTACACAACATTACTTTAGCATGTGAGCGTGTATAAAATCACCCCACATTAATGTATGAAAAGCCATACACCTTGCATGCACAAACAGTATACACTTCTTGCCCTTATATTGTTACGTCAGCCTTTCTATTATGCACAGTAAGTAATTAACCCTTTGACTGCGGCGCATTCTCGGACGAATCCATCAATATGGACGGTGCGTTTTTCGTATGTCAGTCGCTACAACTGGTTGTCGACTGATTAGTAACCAAAACAGTACCCGGAAGTTTGATACCATTATTAGAGATTAAAAATAATAATGACAAAATAATAATGGCATATTTAGTTGCTATGTTACATAGGACAATAAATTCTATGTTGAATTAATCAGTAAAACAGTAATAAAGGTGTTATAGTAAAGAAATTCAGAGGACGTATATTTACGTCTTTCGTATATATTCGTATTTCGTATTCGGACTTGTGAAGGCGTATATTTACGTCTTTAGCACTCAAAGGGTTAAAGATAAAAGACGTTAAACAATAAATTACAAGTTGTCGCGAGGCTAAATTCAGATGGTTTCATCGTTCTTTTATCTGATTTGTCTCGTCGCCACGGTAATCATCGTTAACACACGAGAAAGCAATTCGATTTTGAGCCTCACCACGGAAACTCGTGCGTTTGGTTTGCTAATTGATTTAATTGATCTCATGCAGCGCATGCTATGTTATTATTGATGCGTGGCAACGCGGACCTGCGGACCAGCGACACATTAAAATCACCGATCCAATCGAGTTGGTAGGCAATGACGCGAGAAGCCGAGACACGCGGCAATTGCAAGGTAGACCAGCTTCGCAAGTCAACCGTACGCGGGCAAATATACACATACATACATACATTCACACGCGCGTTTGAACGATATATCGAAAGGCTTGACCGCGACAGCCTCTCGATTGTAACAAACCAGATGTGACCAAACCAGCGTAGCCAAAAAAATAAGCTAGATTTCAAATCGAAGGAGTGGAGGTAGGTAACGCGACGCGGCGACTCCCGTTGGCTTGCATTGTGCAGCGAAATGGAGGGCATAACGGATGTGTGATATTTAACGAACAAAGAATTATAAGGTACGAGTGCGGATGCGTGTGATCGAGCGATGGTGTGATTGTTTAGAATAGTTGTTACATATGGGAGAAAAAGATCTTTTGAAAGAAACGAGTGTCAGTTGGGGAGTTCAATACAGTACAGAGAGTGAGAGAGGGAGTAAAAGTAAACAGAGCGAAGAGGAAGAGAAAGAGATAGAGAGAGAGAGAGATCAGTTTTGATTAAAATATAATTAATTATCATACTTAGTTGTTCCAATTTACGCACAGGGTATAATGTGTGTCTGAGAAAAATTGGTTAGCAAAAGGTATGCGGCATTAAATGTAAAATACTATTTAATTTAATAATTCGAAATCTTATAAGCTGAACCTACAATTCGAATCAAAGTATAAATCAACACAGCATAGCTTTGCAATATTCCGTTTATAATCTGTACAACGTGTATGACAGATCGTCACAAAGCAAAGGGTTAACCGATCTACTTTACGTTCAACGCTCGAACGCATTGAATAGCAATTTTCAAAGTTCCGGGCCGCCCAATGACATTCTTCTAAACTTTTTCAAATTCATTTGTCTTCAGGTGCCGTTAACACGTTCGTCGCCCAGCGTGATTCGACTGATTGTGAGTCTCTCGCTGAGCCCAAATCCGATTGCATAGAAAACTGGGGTAAAAAAATATAAAAATAGTAAAAGTTTTAATTTTTTTTTTTATTTCATGCATTTTATATTTACATATTTTATATTTCAATGGTTATTCCATTAAATTCCAATTTGAAATCCTATTTAACTTTAAGAAAAAGAGCGTCACCCCAATATAGGTGACGTGGCGACGAACGTGTTAAAAGCACACAGACTGAATTCTCCTTTGTACAGTTCATCCAACGAGATGAAATAGTAGATAAGGCAACTGCTCGTGACCGACGCATGAGTAGGACAGAGTCGACACACAATTTTAGGCATTCCAAAATATAAGGAAATAAGAAGCTATACTTTTTTGAATTTAGATAAATAAACCTGATAAGAGCCCACGCTTAACGCTAGAACTACCGATGATTAAATTGTACTTATTCACAACAAAGAAATAAACATGAGAATCATACGAAAACGCTACGAAGTATTTTCATAATTTTTACAGAAAATTATAAAAAACTTTCGAAAATGTATTCACGATAAATTTACCGAGCTTCTATGAAAACATACGAATTAAACATTTTAACCGATCTGGTAGGTCTAGCGTAAAGGCCAAAAAATTAAAATTCCGCTTTGGTTTACTTGCGGGGGCCATCGGTAAAGAACCACTGTGAATTCGCCCTTGAGTAGTGACTACATAAGTGCTGCCACATCACCGATTACGTGTACCTTTTGTTCATTTCTTCTATCTCTTCTCGTTGAACGCAGTATTCTCTCTATAAGTCCACCTTTCCTGATACTATTATAAAAATATGGTACACGTATTTTCACTATTGACCGAAAAGATGGCATCGACGAATCGAATCGGATGTTAATGCGCGATGAAAAGAATTAGGCAAAGCGATTGAAGTATCCCTCTTGCCCTCGTGTCATCTCGGTAGCCATCTTTTCGTGAACACACAGCAGATTATAATTCAAGAACTATGAATGCAACGCGGCCCTGAGCCGAACATGGTTTTCCTTTATAAACTATAAATTGAAATAATAATAATAATGTGTAATAATGAGTTTGTAATAACCAACCCTTCTCTTTTTTGTTGCAGGTATGTGTTTGCTTTGTTCCAAATTTTTTTTTCCTGGCTCTTCTTTCGGTGAGTGAACTATTTACATATTACTAAATTCGTGCCAGCTACTTTATTCCTCCTAAAATAATAACGAACAGTTGAGTTATGAAATGATTCAGATACTTTTGCATAGACAAGTTGGTCAATAAGGAAAAACTGTAAAATAACTTCTTAATGATAAGAATATCTTTGATATTTGTCTATTATTAAAAATTACTAATCAATCTGGAAGTTTCGCAAGAATTGGAGTTATTATGAATACAGTTAAAGAAATCTAAAAAAATACTTGAGTGAAAATCTATTATATTTTACCCCTCAAGTAGGTAGTGCAGTATTTCCCAATGTGGAGTGCACACCCCACAGGTGGGAAATTTTTATTATTTGGAGGGTAATTAGAAAACTCCATTCATTAACTTCACCAATGATATGCGTAGTAAAAAATTTTGTATAACATAAAGATAATATGAAATTTCTATTTATATTAAAAACAATTTAGTTTCTTTTAAACGTGGTTGCCTATCATACTCACATAGAAGAAGGGAGCATTCAAAAACGTTGGAGGTGTTGAAGTAGGGCATGATCCGAAAAAGGTTGAAAAACACAGAAGTAGTGCTCTGAACTCGCATTATTTTATACGTACAGTAATTCAAAGTGTTAGATCTATGCAAAAATTCGTATCACTTACAAACTTAATGACACTTCGAGACACTGTAATATTATTAAAATTTTCACAAATCAGTTCATTACAAAAAATAATGAAAAGTAAGAGAAAACGAGAGAAAGGTATTGTTATTGTAATATTATAGGAAAAAGTGAGTATTCATTCTGCAGAAAGAAACGATAGGAGGTTTGCATAGATCTAATACTAACGGTTATGTAAGTTAGATTATTAATTAATTAATATTTTATATAGTCACTTATTTTTCTTAGAATTACTTAATTAATTTTTCGCAACAAATGCCCATCTTATTTGAACATTTATCTACAATTTGATAAGAATTAACTATCAGCAATACAACTAACAATTAACAAATGATAATACAGCTTGTAAAAATTATGGGATTACGGTAGCATAACCCATATCGGGCGATTGAAAGTTTCAGAGCACAGGAAATAATAAAATAATTCTTAACATTGAATACGTATATGTGAGCAAATGCGTGAGTCGTTATATTAATATAAATTCAATCAAATGAATTTTATAGTAAAAAAGCACCGGAGAAAAAGTCTTTATTCCTGTGTGAAATGTTTCCTCCGAAGAGATATCGAGGAAAAATCGTACTCAAGATCGGATACAGCAAAAGAGAAAATCCTGAAATTTCTATTCAAGGAAAGTGCAGCGAGATAGCGAAAAGTAATTCAATAACAGTAAAATCCGTGGAGATTACACTTCTCCTGTTTATTTTCATGGCTGTTTAAAATGCATTAACTTGTCATTGCATGCGTTTCAACAGACGAAAACATTTTCTTCGTATGAAAATACACGGTAGAGTTACTATCGATACTGCCGTATCGATAGTGATGTACGAAGTTTCAGCTGTGAGGAAAGAATGCTTACATTTTTATGAATACAAAATTCGTCATATTTTGAAATGTTTCTTTAAATCATTATCTAAATCATTATCTAAATCATTATTAAAATATTTCCCTCTATAAGATAATTAATTTGTGAGAAATTAAATTAGTGAGCAACTACATTTTATTGCTACCAATTTACAAACTGTAACAACTTTAGCGTAAACATAATAATAAATCTAAAACTATAAAAATACAGATCTTATTTTTTTTTTAATTCTTACGTAATCTTGAAGAATAAAGAAAAATCGAGACTTTCTAATCTTGACTGTACAATTTCTAGCTTCCAAAATGTTTTTCGAAGTTTCTGTAATAGTTTATTATAATGTAAATCTATCCCCAACAATGATGCTCATAAAAATCCGTAACACAAAATCTGCCCTTCCCCTCCGGCTTTGTTATTATCATACGAACATAAGGGTGGCTTCTTCATGGCTGATTCAATGTTCGACTCGATTTAATACACCATAAAATGATCAAATATGGATCAGAGCTGAGTGAAATACTATTTTTCATTTTAGATGATATATGTAACTCTGAAAGCAACATATTTTACCTGTCGGAAGAAGTTTTCAAAACAGTATTTTATTTGAGGATATGCTTTAAAATATCTCATTTATTTTAATTTAGCTTTATCAAAAATACTGTTTAAATTTGTTAGATTGAATTTTTGTTTAGAAGGAAGTAACCTAAGCAACACTTATTGCACATGAACTCAGAATCTTAAATATTATTGTGGCCTCGAGCTTATTGATTGGAAATGGAAATCCTACTACTATGCAGTCATATCGCTAACAATCTAAAATGTGGAAAGAATGGGTGGAATAAGTAGCCGATTCTCCTTACCCCTCGCGTCTTTTAGTTTGCGAGTAGTATTTCAACATTTTATCTCCTAATAGTACTGTTCTCAAGTGAAATGAAATATACAATCCAGATCACATAAATTTTATCTCTAATTTTACAGTATCATATTAGCAAAGCTATGCAACAAAATATCAACTATTCAAATTAATTGAGGAACAGATCCGTTCGGTTAATTGATCTTAAAAAATCAGTCTTTCTGTTATGTCGTTAAGTAAACAGAAATTATACAGTTTTCAACCACGGATATTTTCTACGGGAAAGATTAAATTAAAATACCTAATAAGTAAAAACACAGTAGAAAAATAAATGAAATGTTTTTAAGTACAAACGTTCAGATAAATACATGTTCGAATATGATGCAGTACACAAGCTGAGGTCGAATGATAGTGGTCACAGAATCTGCCAATATTATTACTGATTTAGTCAGTTTAGCACAATAATAGTCAGTTTATGTTGTCCATTCAAAAACGTTCCGTATCCAACACGATCCGGTTCAAACAAAAAATATCTGTTCAAACACTTCGGTTAAACGGCATCGCATCAGCCAAAATGGAATTTTCGACAATAACTGATGATGTTTGAGCCGCAACGCTATATAAAGGAAAGGACTATATTTTTCTTCGTTTCAACAACTGACTTTGCTGGAAACGAATTTAATCGATACTTGTCTTGCAAAGAATGAGTCACGCGAGATAGTTACAGTTTCGTACAATTATACGATACGCACAAAGATGCACACGTATCCTTAATAACGCTTATCTTTGAATCGATAGATTTCGCGATTACGCTCTAACAGAATAATCAACATTTTACTGTATTATTTTATCCAGCTCCGTCAGATAATATCCTTCTCGGTGCTTAAAATGGGTGCGAAAGCTCGTCGAAAGAAAGCGGCGAGAAATTCTCAGCAAGAAATCACTAAGCTTGGCTGGCTGTCTAAAAAGCGTAGAAAGAGGGTCGTCGGGGTGGTTGCTTATCGCGAAGGTGGGGGAAAGGAGCATCCGCATAAACCGGATGTCCCGAGGTTCCCCGGACGGCGTAATATCGTAAAGCCGATTTCAGCGGGAAAAGGGTGGCGTTTCTGCTCCTCGCGCTCCCACGGCTGCTTCTCGGTCTGCGTGTACGCGTGGCTGTGTGGGTGGAATAAATTTTGCAGCAACAATTCGACAATCCCGGTGAAAACGGAAGGGATACACAAGGGCGGAGATCCTCCCCTGGACATCGTGGACCCAAACGATTCACCTTTATCGGAATCCCGGCTGATGGATTCGGCCCCATTCTGCCCCAAATCTATTCCGTTTTATTGCCTTTCTGATACATAAATTTTTATTCAATTTGATTTGCTGCCATTGCTATGGTAATGCGCCGGAAAGAGATGCACCGCGCGTCTGCACCCTCTCCTCCTTTTCTTCACGGGGATATTCTCCCGCTTCTTTCGCAGAGTCACTCGGAGTCGGCATCGTTTTCTCGATCTACGGTCCTCCGGTATAACGATTATTTGAAAGGACCATTTTCGGGGCTCTCGCTTTCTTTCAGCCCAAACAACCGCGCCCTAGATGGGCGGGGCGAGGTCGTTAGTGGGGCTCTAAAGCAAATCGTTTGATCTCCGGAACGATTCGGAATAATTTTATAGCTTTTCGATGCACCCTCCCTGTTTAGAGCTAGCTGTTGTCCTAGTATTACCGCTTAACGATTCGATTTTTTAGAATTCTATATTGCTTCCAACGAGACCAGGTAGAAGGAATAAAGGAAAAGTTCACGTTATCGGTGTTGTGGAAGCAGTTAAGCGACCATTACTCAGAGGCGAATTCGTAGTAATTTCTTACCGATGACCCTCGTAAGCAAACCGAGGCGGAATTTTAACCCTTGTCTGCTATATGACAACGAATGACCGCCTGGATCCCTTTGGCCTTAACGCTGGAACTATCAGAGAGGTCAAAATAACTAATTCGTATATTTTTATAGAAGCTCAGTGAATTTGCCGTGATACATTTTCAAAAATTTATTATGATTTTCTATAGAAAGCATGAATATATTTCGTAACTTTTTCATCTAATCCTCAAGTTTATTTGTTTGCTGTAAATAAGTACACTTTAATCATCGGCAGTTCAATTAAACGTGGGTATTCAGAGTAGATTCAAAAAAGTATAACTTCTTATTTCCTTATATTTTGGGATGCCTAAAATTGTATGCCGACTCTGTCCTACTCATGCGTTGATCATTTGCAATTACCTTATCTACTATCTCGTTTCGTTGGACGAACTATAGATCGCTCGAAGGAGAATTTAGTCTGTGTATTTTTAATGGCACCTGAAGACAAGTGTATTTGAAAAAGTTTAGGGAAATGTCATTGAGCGGCTCGAAACTTTGAAAATTGCTATTCAATACGCTCGAGTTTCGAAGGTAAAGCAGATCTTCGGTTATCCCTTTACTTTATGACGACGTGTCATACACAGATTATAAACAGTATGTTTCAAAACTGTGTTGTGTTCGTTTATACTTTGGTTCGAATTGTAGACTCAGCTTTTAAGATTTGGGATTAAGAAATACAATAGTATTTTGCATTTAGTACAGTTCTAAGCCTGGTTGAACTACAACGAACTAAATTTTAATGATTACTATATTTGATCGCATAATAATCGTAATCATTAATCACGTAATCATTGTGAAAAATAGTTTAATAATCTTGCATATCATTTTCAGTCTGTAATCAGTCATTAATTTGTAACAATTTGAATGATTACCGAGTTCTCATATTCAATATAGTGATAATATGTATATATATATCTATATACATATAAAAAAGTATGTTACTGATATTAAGTGTTTTTAGCAATGTTTTTTTAGATTTGTTTACCACAAAAATGAAATAAATATGTCGAAAACATAAGATCATGGTATCTGTTATACAGTCGTTAGACTGTGGATTTTTATGAATTTTTAGGAAATTTGAAGAAAATGTACGTAATATAGGCACGTACACAGAGTTATATAGTACATATCTAAAATTAATTACAAATTATATAATTCGAAAGGTGAAACGAATCTGTATCTCTCAGGTTGGCAAATTAACTCGGTGCCTTTTTCGTGCGGAACCCATTTCCTAACTTCTGAATTTTTCCTAACTGAAGTAAACGTCGCGATAATCATTGGCGGGTAACACCTGGTTGCAACGCAATCCCTTGTTTAACTTTCTTAAACGTTTTTTAAAAGCTTTCTTAAAATTTCTTGCCTATCCTGGACATACTTATCCGATATTTAAAACCACTCTTTGCACGTTTTATACGTCACAGCATCATTGCCAAAAGCAGAATAAACCATTTCTTTAGCTTCAGAAGTATTTGTCTTCGGTTCAAAAGCAAAAAGAATGTAGTGCGTTAAATAATCCTTGTTGAACGCCAAATTGTTTACTATTATTAGGTGAAATTATGCCGAATTGTCATGATTCTTTTAATGTTCCTTAGAGTATAATGCTGTAACTTTCAAATCACCATAGGGCAGAAAATGTATTTTAATTTGAATGCAAGTTATACACCGGATTAATTTGCACACCTAATAAATTACATTTCTTCACTTAGACTTATAATAAAGACTCAAATTTGGATCAAAATCTGCAATCTAGTTATCATGAACATACAAAAATGTAAAAAATGTTTCTGTATAATTATTACAGATATTATAACTGCAAATGATATTGATTTTAATACTTATATCTATGATAACCGTACTTAAATTTTCGTGCAGCTGTGTTTTCAATTTATCTGTATTTTGATACATGAGTCACTGTATAATATATTATTCGTGAAGGAGAAATCTAAAGGAAAACTGAAAACGCACGGTGTCCGGTTTTCCTAACATTTTTTGGTACAGATAAGCTAATAACTGAAGCTAATTAGAGACTCCGTTTTCGATGGACCAGCCTCCTGTACAACTTCCAGGCTCGTAACAAGGTTCGCATACTAATCGAACACCTCATGGAACTCGTTAAACGACGACGAGAACGGCGGTGTTCGTATTCAAATAACTACGAATCAATATTACCAGCAATAAGTTCTCTGATAGATAATTGCAGAGGTACTGCAATCCAACGATATCGTACATGGAAGTGTGAAAATTAACCATTTACATTATTTATTTATTTATTTGAGCAATTGTCCAGTGATACAAGAAAAGAAAGCAGTTACAATACTTCTATTACAAAATATGAAAGAAAAATAACATATAATATATATAAATACATATTTATATTATATTATGAAAAAGATATATAAAAAAAAAGGAAGACAGAAAAACAGAAAGCAATAAGCAATAAGAATGCAAATGAAATCGGTTGTCGAAACAAAAACTAGTAAATATTGGAATTATGTATTCTAGAAGCAGAGTTCTTAAATTTGGCAATAAAACCGAAATAGAAATCGAGGTAGGTTACTAATTTAGTACCAAGATTACATATTCTAAAATTATTGTTTGAATTTTAAAAAATTAACTTTATTCATTAAAATCATAATGTTTCTTGCTTTCATCTGCGACATATTAAATTATGCCTAAATCGCAAGTTATTGATTTAATATCTAAATATTTGAATACTTAGTTAACCCTCCGCCTGCGGTCCCTGGGTCTTTCGTAACCCATGCTGAGAGTTCCTTGAAAGCGATAACGCATACAACGATGGGCGCTGTGTGGTAGGAGAAAAGTGACGATCGCACCAACACATATACGTTTTCGCCAGAGTGTTGAAGTAATGAAACCGACGACAGTCAGTTTCTGGCAACGCTCTGAAGAAGAGAAACATGTGCAGCAAATCGAAACAATTCTTTATTTCAAAGTTTACTTTATATTTCCGTACTTTTATCATTGTTTTAGCATTTTAGCATTATATTTTAGTATTTAATGTTGTCTTTGTGCAGACAATGATAATAATTACATAGCCGTGTGCGATAATTATGAAAGACCCATTTGCAGTGGCCATTCGAGAAAAATCCAGCAAATTTTATATAGCATACGTGACAATACATAAATATACAATAAATATAGCTTCGACGTTTGATAATTCACGTTATTATTATTTGTTCCTATACGCTCCTATATCTTCCTATGAATTGGGTGATTGTCACTGTATACAGTATCAGTGAGAATCTCGGTCTCGAGCGATCGTCACTTGGGTAGCGTAGCTTGGTGAGCCGCATGAACGGCTCTAAATATGTATTAGTGAAATATCCGTGAGGGTCTCGAAAGACCCATGGCCAGGCTGCCAAGCTTCAGTAGTCGGAGGGTTAAATA